>JABJVT010000008.1:3983685-4195745 GCA_014170255.2 Drosophila triauraria
GGATTTTCTGAGTCTTTCTGCATCAAAACGCAACCACGTATATAGCCACTTGATCGAACGGCCAACGGATCGAATAGTTTAAGGACTGGTGCTAATACAAGCAGCTGCTTGAGAAAGTTGAAGGAATCTATACCTGGCTCATCGTCGTGGGTTCCTGTCTTTCTTTTGTCACCATTCTCTAGAAGAAACTCGCTTAACGATGACGTTAGACCTAAATACCGCTGCAAGACCTGTCTGCTTTAAGGGATAGGAAAGTTAATGACTGCTTTTATCTTCTCATCAATTGGTGCTATGGTTCCGTTTTAATTGTATATCCAAGAAAGTTAATCTTGCTTCTTAAAGTATGTGCTTTTTCTCACTTGATCCAGCCTTTGATGCTACGCTTAATACGGTGTCCAAAGCTTTAAGTCCCTTTACATCCTAACTTGACACTATTATATCGTCCATGGAAGCCAAGATAGTTGGTTGATAGTTGATAATTAAATAAACTCTTTCAATGTGGCAGTCACATACCGACAAAACACCGCAGGAGTGTTTGAACAGGAGAGTGCGAACTGCATTATCGATCTTCGATCGGCACATAAAAATCCGTTCATCATGTCCAGAGTCGTGAATATGTAAGAGACCTGCAGTCTATCGAGAACATCGTCTATCAAATTCATCGACAATTTTTTTCTTAATTTTTGATTAAGTTGGCGAAAATCGCAACAAAATCTTCTGGATCCGTCCTTTGTTGCACGGGTGATGCGTAGTCAGAGCAGCTTGGTACAACAATCCCTTCTGCAAGCCATTATTGCACTTGCTTTTCTATAAAACACTTATACACGTTGATAAACAGGAACGGCATCTTCCAATATGATTTTCATGCTCACGGGAGACTCGATCGGTTTCACAGGTTTATACTCCTTAGCCAGCTGCTGTACCCTGATCTCTCGCTTCTTGTCCAGGTGAGACAAGTCAACTTTGTCTAAAACAGACGTTACCTCGATGATCTCCTTGACACTCATTGTATTAAATGTCGATGCAAACTCCATCTCTTTTGCCCTGAACTCAACTCTGTTTGAGCTGAATATTAAGTCGACGGATTGCAGCACATCGTTTCCCACAATAGCGGCGTACTCTAACTCATGCTGCTTGGCTACGTGATAAGTTACTGCAACGCATACGCAATCCGCCTAAAAATTACCGCCTGGAAATTACTCTGCGTCTGTTTTCCTGTCACCTCCTTATTAAAATTTTCCTAACTATCACTTTCCTTAGTATTTCCTTTTCCCTTCATCTTCTCGTAAGTGGAAATTTTATCCTTCAGCTCCTTAATCGATTTTGCGCGATACAATGCTGCCTTGTTTATTTTGCCATCTGGTATTCCATCTACGAAATACGACACTAGACTTTCCACCTCAAGCTGAATCGTCTTACTTATCTCCATCAAACTGTATAGGTACTCGATGCATATTTCTTTTTTCTGCTTCTGTCTTTGTCGCAAAATCTTAGGTACCTCCGCAAAGCACAGCTTTTGCCAAATTCTTCCTTCAATGATTTTTTTTAGTTCGACCCAACCCTTTACTCCTGTGGTACTTTTGATGTAAAGCTTGGCTGCTGTTGTCAAAAGTTGTTTGGCATAAATAAATCTTTGTAAATTATCCAAGCCCACCGTAATAGCAACATCATCAAATTCAGATAGCCAGCGATTGACGTCTTTCGTTTCGGAGCCCGAAAACGATGAAAAACTATCTTGAACATCGCGTAAGGTAAATCTTGAGCTTACTGCTGGAGAAGCTTCCTGATAAATGGATGAACTACTAAAGCTTGCATCATCTCATCTGCATCTATACCCCCTTCAAAATTATAATGATCGAACAACCGATCCTGCAAAGCACTCTTTCTCCCATTCGTATTCAAACCCAATTCAGCTAACTTGGCCCTCAACAGAGCCACAGTCATAACGAGAATCGTTCTGGCATCCATTGAATGCGTCTAAGCCGTTTAAAACTGGTTTTACAATTTGATATTAAGGATTTGGAACAATAAATTCAATTAACGTTAAAGAAATTATTCACGAAAAATATTCTAATTTATATAAGATCACCCCAGTTTCTCACCACTCCCAATTGATTTTGCTCTCGTCAACTGCTTCCAATTGCTTTCTTCTACACCAACTGCTTCGGACTGCTTCACCGCCTAAACTCGCCAATTTGGGCCATGCAATCACCTGCAACCCAGCACCGCCGATTTTGCTGAATTGTCAAACATTAGAACAAAAACGACCCAAATAGAAATCCAGCCAATAGGTGAAGAGAGGGAAACCATGGAACTAGCAGGGAACACTTTTGTGTTCCTTCCGGTGATCCATAGCACTGTCTTTGGTACAAAAGAAAACGGCTTACCAGTACCAAAAGGTTGTCAAAGTTAGAGTTAGGAACTAGAAGTCTATTCATAGAGTCTGAAAATCAATCAATACCAACTTGAATGCGTGAGTTGATGTCGCAGTGGTCGGAGCGTACACAAGGTTTAGAGAGTTACCAGTATTAGTGAATGAAACGAGTCAAGGATCACTTCAAGAAAACGCAGGACAGAGCAGGTTTCAGCAGCAATAACGCAGTAAGTCTTCGGGAGGATTCCTTCAGAATTTCCTTCCATTTCGTACTTTAAGTGCCTAGGTGGACAGGTAAGTTGCCAGCGCGTTAGCTTAGCGGGGCGTGCAGCATCAGAGTATCTAGCGGAGAGAAGCTTAGCGAGGGTATCCGAGTGCGTGCCCTAATTGTTAGTGATAGGGCGACTTGTGCCCCGCTTAAGTCAGGTGTGGTGGAAAAAGGTGAAAGTCCCATTTAAAATATATATATATACTGCTTAAATCTAGACCCCGGTGCTCTTATTTTGGCACAGCGCCAACAAATATAAATTTTTGCAGCAAATCCTGACGAGGCTCAGCTGCTCAGCCCCTATCGTTACAGCGGAAAAGGTAGGCTAAGGATCATTGAAGTTTAATTTTTAGAGAACAGTAAGCTTCCAGAGGGCAAAGTTAGAGCTTGCATCATCTGGCGCGTTCACTAGCAGCTTTGAGTAACTCACGTCTGAGCCTGTTCTTCAATAAGTTGAAGGTCATCCGAGAGTTCTCCGGGTCTTACTGGGTGCGGCTTCGGAGACCTGGTTGGGGCAGCAGTTACGGCAGCATCTCTATCCTAGCAAACACTGTGATAATCGCAGTGTCCACATCTTCCTCCGTGCTCAAGGTTAAGTTAAGTACCAGGAGTTTGCCAAGGACTCCTGAGCTCACAGAAACTTCAGCCGGGTTTTAGAAGACTGGCTCTGGTGGCAATCATGGTAGGGAGAGCCTGATAGGGTTGCTATTAGCGGCAGGTATTCCGAGCTAAGGTCCTGCTCCTCTAATTGTGAGTACATTGTTAGTGATTGCCTTGCACACGAAGAAGTCTATGTAGGAAGGGTTGGCACCAGCACGTAGCAGAGCTTGTTATGGCAACGTGCAGAGCCTTTCCTTTTCTGGCTTGCGTGTAGTTGTCCCATGGTGGTCAAATTCAGCGCACGTCCAAGTGAAAGTAGGTGGCAGGTACGCTGCAGCTATAAGAAGATCACCGTTACGTCTAGAGACCAAGAAGGCAGCTAGCTGGATTTGTTTGTTTCTTACGGCGTGGAGGTGGTAGTGGGAGATCTCAAGCCCTACCAGCACAGCTGCACCTCCTCGAATGGAGTTACTTGGGTGGTTTGCTCTGTAGCTTACAAACCCACAAGGGTGAAGTGTACTTCACCCTGCAGTTTGAGCATGCTCTGGGCAAGACTTGCCACTGGCGAGGAGAGCACAGAAACCTCTTTATGAAGACTCTGGACCATTTGTGGGAGTGCACCCAAATCCGAAGAATGGAGGGAATAAGAGCTGTTGTTGCTGTTGTTGTGGTTAGTAGCAAACTGCTGTGTTACCACCTTTTGAGTTTTGGACAATTTTAAGAATGACACTTAAGTCCGAAGGAGTGCCACTCAGGAGTGTACCCTAGATCTAAACCTGGCTCTCCTGCTATTGCCAAGACTAGCAGGAAAGTGCTCACTGTAGTTCCATGTGTTAGGAGAAGCAGTAGGGAGACCACATTCGCAGGAGGTTTCCAAGCACATTCGCAAAGGATAAGCCCTTGCGAACAGCGATGGTACAAATTGGTTCTGTGCGCGTAAGCTTATCTGTCCAGGAGCTAAAAATTTACCCCGGTGCGTCGGATTTTGGACTTGCGGATTAATATTGGGCCAGATCTGTCGTACGCTGCATGGGTTCCAAAGCAATTTACACATAATAGATCCCAACAGTATTGGCCAAACACAGCGTAGATCCTGTTAGATGGTTTCCGGAGCAGCGGCCATAGACATAAAGCTTGAGACAGTAGTTCTTCGTAACATTGCCTTTGAGTCTTGTTCTTTCTTGGTAGTTTTATAGTCACTCTCTGCCTTTAATATATTTGACCTTTAATACCTCCAGGAGGAGCCAGATATATAAACCAGATGTTCTGAGGGGACGATCAGCAGGAGAACCATTATGGTTGGTCTTGACTGAAAGTCTGGACTTTGGGTTGTGAGTGTTCATCACAGGTGTCCATGCTTGCGAGACTTAGACACAATCTTGTCCTCTAGGGTGGAGGTAGAAAGGTTGCGTACCACGATATGTCTTCTCTTCGTCCAGACAAAAGTGTGTGTATTGGACGTTTTTGTGTTTAGTCTTTGAATGATATGTCTATGAGTTTTGCGTCCTTGGCGTAAATTCGTAAATCCCCGAAGGAGATGGACGGATTTCAAAGTCTTCAGCAGGTATTGGAGGGCTCAAAAAGCTTCCAAGGCGTTGATGTGAGTCACCCAGGAATCCAGATGGGGCGCGGCTTCCTGGCTTTCCCGGAAGGATTGGGTTTCGTGACATAAGCATCCGCCAATGCTTCAACATCCGTCAGATCGGCATCATCAACATCGTTTATTACCTCAGCAAATTGGTTTAGGTGTGGTCAAGCGGCGAGAGTTGGTTGTATAGGTTCCTTTGGTAATGCGGGAACAGGGTCTTGTAGGCGGTGCTTCTTAAGTCTAGTACTAACATCAACGAAAAAATCCATAAACGAAAATCTGCATATGAAAAAAAAGAACGAAATGAGCAAGAAGAAGAATTTCGTGGTATTTCGATTGGTCGGGTACTAAGATGAACGGAATTCCGTGGGCGAACAGGGTAAAACAGTTGACAGAACAAAGCAATAAACAGCTGGGATTCCGTAAGCGAAATATATCAATTGCATACATTTCGTAAGCAACATGTAGGGGAAGGGGTGAAAGGGGAAACAGCTGCTCGGTTGGAGCGCTTCGACAGGCTTGAGGATAATGTGGAATTGATAAAAGCCGTAAGGGCGAAGCTATAATATGCGATTTAACGCATAAAATATATTTTAATTGTTGGTGGCGATGGTGTTGGCGCCACTTTTATTTGCTTTCACCACCTTTGCGGTGTAAGACATTAATAATAAGCCCAATCAAATGCGTTTAAATAAATTTCCCTTTCTAAAGTTTGTTTTCAAAACCCAGCTAAAAATACAAGTTAATGTGACCGGTTTTGACCGATTTCGACCATTTTCCTTGCTTTCTTTGGTCACACTGGTTCCCGAACGAAATATATCGAAATTTCGCTCACGGAATTCCGTAAGTGATTTTCGTTTATGTTAGTACTAGGCTTTAGGACGACCTTGTTGAGAGGCAACAGTGCTTGACTTGAAAGTGTTATCCACCATTACCCTTCCATTCAGGAAGTGGGTCATTAGTAGAGTTCAAGATCGCCGGGGTCGATGGGATAGATGGAGCCAGCAGGGGCCACTGGGGCCGACGTCAATCTGCTTGAGGATGCAGGGTATGCCGCGATTAGTGCTTCCTAAATTTTATGAGGAGCTGGAGTCGATGAGCGAGAATCGTCGGAATTGGCGTCAGAGTTGTCTTTCATGCTCTCAGTAGGGTGGGAATCTTGATCTTATTCGATGTGTTCGGCACCTCTGCTCGGTAGGGACCGGCTTTGGGCGACTTCTGCAGGGAAGAGACCACAATCCCACAGTCAGGCAAGGAAACTTGCTTTTAAAAAAATTTTAAGCGAGCTAAGATAGATAGAGCCAAATATATATAGAAAGGGATGGAACTTATAGCTAGGAATAGTTGCTCGAATTTTAACCCTCACTGAGAATATATATGTATTTATTCCCGCCAGAGTTTTATTTCTGTTCGGAAAAGGAAAGGGCCAGACGTGTGGTTAGTAACTGCCGAAATCAGAAGAGACCGAGCTTCGGTTCGTGGCCATAGCGAGAGCTCGGAATCGGTTAATCGGAGGAACCAGTTCAATGCTATCGGACTCACTATAGATAATCACCTATCGTGGGGATCGTAATGGCCCGCCAGGAACGTGTTTTATGGCAATATCGGCTACGTTGGCGTTAGCTAGTAACTGCCGAAATCAGAAGAGACCGAGCTTCGGTTCATTGCCATACCGAGAGCTCGGAATCGGTAAATCCGGGGAGCCAGTTCAATGCTATCGGACTCACTATAGATAATCACCTAACGTGGGAATCGTAATGGCCCACCAGGAACGTGTTTTCTATGGCAATATCGGTTACGTTGGCGTTAGCTAATTAATACTTAAGTAACTTAAGAAAAGGATTATATTTATTATGTATTACTTATGTTTGGTGATGACTTCGAGTCTTATAAGGAACATGTCTAGACATATATATATAAACATGAATGGCGACTTCGCGTCGTGAGCACAAATAAAAGTGGAAATAGCAATATGGTTTGGTGAGCCCGGCTAAAAGCAGCATCCTCTTTTCCTGCAGCGCCTGTTTAAGCAGAGCCCGAGTTTGGGCGAAACCAGTAGGCGTTATTAGAGTATGTCTTATTTTAACCGATCTTTATGAAATGGCTCAAAAAATGGTGTCTGTTATTTAATATATAAACACTGTGTTTTGCAGTTTTCGTCAGCGTACATGAGTAATCTGGAGTTCTTTAAATATACCCTATATACCCTTGCAGATAATAATAAAGCGGCTAATTGGGACCGATCGTTCCTATGGCAGCTATAAGTTACAGTAGTCCGATTTGGATGAAATTTTAAGTTTTAAAAAAAAACATTTACTAAGTTTTATTCCGATATCTTTAAAAACAACGAAAATCGACTAATTTGGACCCATCGTTTCTATGGCAGTCGATTCGGTCCGATTTGGATGAAATTTTAAATGTACAGCTATATTTAAATTAAAGGCCATTTACTAAGTTTTAATCCGATATCTTTTAAAACAACGAAAATTGGCTAATTTGACCCGATCGTTCCTATCGCAGCTATAGGATATAGTGGTTTGATTTAAATGAAATTTTTAATGTATTGCTATACTAAAATTAGAGGACCATATTTATTCCCGGTACCCATAGGGTACATTATAAGTTAATGCCAACCGAGAATGTATGCAACAGGCAAAAGGAGAAATCTCCGACCCTATAAAGTATATATATTCTTGATCAGCTTCACCAGCCGAGTCGATTTAGCCATGCCCGTCCATCCGTTTTGATAAACAGATCATAAAGTCCATAAGATCATTAGAGATCATAAGAGCTAGAGCCACCAAATTTGGTGACAGCATTCTAATCCGTTGCAAAATAATAGGTGATCCAATTTTTAATCGCAAGTTATGTGTTGGAATTCCTTGTTAATCCAGCGAGGTCAAAATTCAACATTCGGTAACACTGTCGATTGATTTGAACAATATCTCATTGCCGGGTAATGACTTTTGTATTTTAAAGTTAATAGCGTCAACATCGATATTTTTGCGGCTAAAATTGCTCGTTCACGAAGCCACGCATGATTTATATAAATAACTTGTATGTCTGGAAAAATACTTTCAAACAAAGCATATTTTGTATTTACCATATTGCGGAAATTGTCTGGCAATTTAATGCACTGTGTGTCTCCATGCTGTGGTATCGTTCCATTTCCAATGTTGAGAAATGGCTCAAAGAATGATAATGATAATGGATCGTTTTGCAGTTGAACACGTATATTAGTGTTAAGACGTAATGTTTTGACAATACAATGATAACCATCGATATCTGATATCATTTCTCACATATTTCATTGTTAATGCACGGCGCCGTCATGTTAACAGCATTGCAAGGACCATGAATTATATTATCGGTAAACATGTCATACAATTCTTGATCGATATTGTGATTCGGAATTTCAGCTAAGATAAATTTATCAATTTGTTCAGACCGTATTTTGTCAGCCAACCAAATATGAGCGTGTGGCAAAACTCGTTTCTGCTATTCGACTGAAAAAGCCAGCAACGTGTTTTGTCAAATACAGTGGAATCTTTAATCTAGTTCATCAACGATTATAACTTTTGTCTGAAGACACGTGCAGTGATATCGAGCGATCTATTCTAGCTTGGCCTGGCAATTTCATCCCATTTTAGATTACATATAAATGTAATAAGCAAAAGTCATGGCGTCTTGAATATATTTTGCATATGAGTTGGACAACTAATATATGACGATGGAAGAATATATGAAGAATATCAACGACATTGATGTTGATATTTACGTTTCCATTTACGTTACCAACAATAGCAAATTAATTTATTCCTCAGCTCGAAGTTTCGCTTGATTATACCTGATATATCGTAATCGAAATATATTGATGAAACAGCTGGCGGCATCAGAGAATATTATTGTCTTCATTGCCACGAATCATTAAACGATGCGTAGCAGTTCACCGCGTACACTTTTTACTGATTTTGCACCTGCAAAATAATGGTGAATAAAGTATTAGGTAATAACTTTTGTATATTATACCTGTTGCTGAATTTCTTTGTTTGATATATAAATGATATACATCTTCTCCTAACAAAATATCAATGGATATGGCACAGTCTTCAATCGTATGCAAAATGTTATCTCTGCGTTGAATTCGTATATCTTCACGAGCAAATACGTCGCCAGCCAACATCATTAATGGTTGGTGCACGTGCTGCCCAGATAGTATATTGTCTCCTTTGATGACGATTGTATAGTTTTCGTTTTGCAGTCTGTTTAAAACGGTTCTGGCGGCGAATTCAATGGTGTCAATAAAACTTTTCCAGATTGCCAGCAGAAACCGGATGTTTCACCATGGTATTTAAGTGCATGACAGTGTTCGCATTATTTGTTCATAGCACCGATTATTTAACCGAAGGTTTCAGAGTATTTGTGAATTTGGAGTCCGTCGACCATTATTTCCTCCTCGTCCACGAAAACGTGTCATAATTTTATGTATTAAATACGATGCTCGTCGGCGACCGGAACTGAGTAGTACTTATTTGATCTACTTGTAAAAAAATATTTATATTAACAGATGAATTTTATGTATTTGTTTGACAGTCGTAGAAATGTCTACTTTACACATAAAGTGATTCCTCCACTATATTATGCTTGTATTATTGACTCTAAAGTTTAGTCTAAACCCTTGATGCCCAAGCCATTGCTCATCAAGCCCATTTTGTTTTTGTAATTGCTCTTGCTATAGGAAGAGCAATTCCCATATGCATGTGCGGCTCACTCTATTGACAAAGCAGACTACACTAACAATTTTTCGTATTCTCTTCGTTCTCCGCGCCTTCGTTGAACTGGGCAACAACACTTCCATAGTCTTTACCGTTAACTCGCTAATCCGAATGTAAATTGCTGTACTTTTCATTGCAGACCAGATGGTTGACATCGCAGAGACTAATCTTCTATATATATAAAATGGATTGCTGTTCGTTAGTCTCGCTAAAGCTCGAGAACGGCTGGACCGATTTGGCTAATTTTGGTCTTGAATTATTCGTGGAAGTCCAGGGAAGGTTTAAAAGTAAAAAAATATGAGTATGCAGCCAATAGCCATTTTCAACAGCCATTTTCTTTTCACATACATAACTAAAACGGCTGCTTTGATATTATTGTCAGGTAATTTTCGTCAAACATTTTCTGTCGTTTGTATAAATGGTGAGTCTAGAACTGTTAAAGTTTACTATATATATGCGTACTTTCCTCATTCTCTCAAGACCAAGACGAGCAAATATAGGAAGGCGAACGGGTAGTACAAATGGGGTATTAAAAGACGATCACGGAGTGCAGATGAAGGTAATGCACGAAATAGATCTGTTGACCCCGTACCTGTAGTGAATCACGAATACGTCGTGCTGTTTTGGCTGGAATGAATAATGTACGGATACATTGAAATGATGGACCCAATATGTCCGCGACTCTTTCGCGATACTTTCGCTATACTTCCGCGATACTTCCGCAATACTTTCGTGATACTTCCGCGATACTTCCGCGACTCTTCCGCGATTCTTCCGCGATTCTTCCGCGATATTTCCGCGATTCTTCCGCGATACTTCCGCGGTTCTTCCGCGATACTTCCCAGACTCTTCCGCGATACTTCCGCGGTTCTTCCGCGATATTTCCGCGACTCTTTCCGAGATGCTTCCGAGATACTTCCGCGATACTTTCGCGATTCTTCCGCAATACTTCCGCGATACTTCGCTCCTCCGCGATACTTCGCGACTCTTCCGCGATTCTTCCGCGATACTTCCGCGATACTTCCCAGACTCTTCCGCAATACTTTCGCGATACTTCCGCGACCCTTCCGCGATACTTCCGCGATACTTCCGCGCTCCTCCGCGATACTTCCGCGATTCTTCCGCGATACTTCCACGACTCTTCCGCGATACTTCCGCGCTCCTCCGAGATACTTCAGCGATTATTCCGGTATTCTTCCGCGATACCACGACTCTTCCGCGACCCTTCCGCAATACTTCCGCGATTCTTCCGCGATACTTCCGCGATATTTCCGCGACTCTTCCGAGACGCTTCCGAGATACTTCCGCGATACTTTCGCGATTCTTCCGCGATACTTCCGCGCTCCTCCGCGATACTTCCGCGACTCTTTCGCGATACTTTCGCGATACTTTCGCGATACTTCCGCGATACTCCCCGACTCTTCCGCGATACTTTCGCGATACTTTCGCGATACTTCCGCGATACTTCCGACTCTTCCGCGACTCTTCCACGACTTTTCCGCGATTCTTCCGCTACCCTTCCGCAATACTTCCGCGATACTTTCGCGATACTTCCGCGATACTTCCGCAATACTTTCGTGATACTTCCGCGACTTCTCCCCGACTCTTCCGCTATACTTCAGCGATACTTTCGCGATACTTTCGCGATACTTGCGCGATACTTCTCCGACTCTTTCGCGACTCTGCCGCGACTCTTCCGTGATTCTTCCGCGATACTTCCGCTACTCTTCCGCGATTCTTCCGTGATACTTCCGCGACTCGAGGGGAAAATCTTTTTACATATAGTGCCACCTCTGATACATAGCATGCGGTGCGTGATACATTGTTTGACATCTACTCATTGTTCTCTGATCAGTTAATATTATGTGATTGATTATGGTATTGTGTTCACCGTGAAATTGTGAAAAAATTAATTTTAAAAAATAAGTTATTCGTTTCCTAACATTTCAATTGGAAACCAAGTGGTAAGTTGAACTATGTAAATAATGTGGATCGTGCATATGAAATTAAATTTACCACTCAGTCCATAGTCCAAAATGCCTAGAGGACGACGTGCGAACATCGGCCGCCGCACAAGACATGCAAGTCAGCAACAAGTGTATTCACAGAACTTAAGCGAAGAAAGGCAAAATATAATAAGAGAAAATGCCCGATTGGGACAACGCGTGAGGACACGAAGTTCATTGGCATCATACAATCGCTTGAAATTCCAGTATGATCACACTGCGAACTACAGTGATAATGCAAATTTAGATACTTGGCCAATGACGACTATATGCCGATATTTCAAAGTTCAAAGAGAAACGGATGGATTGTGCTGCGCAAGTGGAAAAGTCAAACTGGATCCATTACTTACACCACCACAGCCACTGAAACCATTGTTCGATGGAACTGATCCCGATTCCATCCATTTTCTTCAACATATCCTTGAAAACAATAACTACTTTCGCAAGATTTCCTTTGGAGCTAATATCAGTCGGCAAGGCGGCTTCATGCCGACTTGCAAGGTAAAAGATACAACAACAAAATATTACATTTACATGGTTCAATGGTGCTAACACCAGATGAACCGCATCAATTTCTGCAAATATATTTCATTTCGTAAATGGTGGATCAGCTGAATGTGCGGTGCAATATACAGGAACATAACAGTTAAACAGACGAAATATTGAACAGTTGCAAGCATTTTTCACGCTAATAATGCTGTGGTTAATATGTTCAAAACAGCATTAGAACGAATGCCATCGGATCGCAGGAATTTAATTGAGGCATCCATTATTAACGGAAAGTACGCATATTAAAATGTATGTATTCCTCGAATACCAATGATTCCGACTGATCTACCGTTTGACTTCAAACGATTGAAATTTCCTGTTCGCCTTGCGTTAACAGGTCGCAAGTCAAATCGCTTAGTGTTTGCGGGATAAATTTAGAAAATCATTGTTTCTCACATGGGCAGTTATATGTTGCGTATTCACGAGTTGGGAAACCATCCGATTTGTTTGTGTTAACGTCAGACCAAAAACAAAATGTGGTTTACCAAAGAGAACTTCAATGAAACTGATAATTTGCGGACACGTATAACGCTTCGATTCAGTATTTACTTTGGATTCACTTTTATTCACTTAGAAGTTCAACTAAATAACACTTCACTTTTGTAATCAAAATGAATTCATTACTGTTGTGAAATGAAATAAAGCTTTTCCTTTTCAAATATAAAACAAAAAAAACAATTTTTCTTCATCTTTTAATCACCAAACGAAATGTTACATAAAACAGAAGCCATCTGGTGGCGAAACGGAGTTCGCCGGGTCAGCTAGTTTCTATATATATTTCTACCTATGTTTGAAAGTCCGTTTTCAATATGAAAACAAGTAAAAACCCTGCATAGATCACGGCAAACAATCATTTGGAGGCCCTTTTAAAATTATCCTTGACCAAAATTAATATAATTATTGACAATTTATTATGTAGTTCTTAAGAAAATAAGATTATGAAAATGTTTTTTATTTTTTCGTTTTGTTTATTTTTATTCACTACAATTTTTTCAGTGCAGAAACTTGAAATAAAAAAAACGTCCTCTTTATGTATTTGTGATTTTAATTGTGCGTATTGGTGAGTTGCTCTGCCATAAGCAGCATTTGGGCACCCTGGTCTAAACCATCATGCAATCCACAGAAGCACACACAAAAACAATTAAGAGCTACAGCCGAGTGAGTCCGAATGTGAAATACCCGGTACCCAAACTTTCACTTCTCGAACAAACACACTGTCAAATTAGAAAAATCGTCAAATTAAACTAATCGCAATTAAAAGTTCGCTTTTAAACTATTTAAAAGATTAATATCCGAAGACTAGACAAAGCACCAACACTCGCTCGATCGCAGCCAGCGAATGAACCAACGCGTGCGAAACGTAATGCAAAGTCTCTCCTTTTCGCGCACATATATTTCCTGCACTCTATTCTAATTTAAATAAACGTGTTAACTTCCTGGATGACACAATATTAACTTTAAATGCATTGCTTCTTTGGCTGATAACCTATTGCAAAGATCAGAGAAGTTTTTATTTTCATTAACTCTCTTATTCAAGAACAAACACTCTGTCGAATTAGAAGAATCGTTATTTAAAATAAATCGAAATGAAAATTACAATTTTAAACTATTTATAAGCAATATTCGAAAACTCGACAACACACCAACACTCGCTCGGTCGCAGCCAACAAATTAAAACTTTTGGCAAGTGCCGAAAATAGAGCGATGGCTCTCTTTTCAGACACATTTGTTTGCCGGAATCCCGGAATCTTTTTTCAATTAATCATTTTTTAAATTTTTATTTAACTGGCTTTTTGTTTTTCAATTAATACATTTTATTTCAACTCTGCCAAAATAAGGAAACGCAAAAATTGAATCATTTATTCTGATCTGCAGTATGGCGGTATTTTTAGGTTAACAGTTGTCAAAGCATTATTAGTATGAAAATGGCCGCTTCATAGGTATTATCGATAACACAGGTCGACAAAAATCGACCTTTTTGCCGGCGAATAAAAGCCATTGATTCTGATAGATCTGAACTGGTACATTACTAGTCCGAAACTGAAAAGTTTCCATCACCCACCAATTTTGAGAAAATCGCGGTCAAAGTAGCATGCACTGCTTGAATCGGCACTTTTCAAGGCTTAATAACTCCCAATTCTTACGTTGCCCAGAGCGGGTATTCAGCTTACAAAGAGCTTCGGCTCAGTTGTCTAATGTTGATGCATTTAAATTTTGACGGATTGGCCGTATTCAATTCCGACACAAAAACGAAAAAATTCTTTTTTTCATTTTTATGTTAGTAGCAAAAAAAAAAGGTTCTGAGCGCGGTCAGGGTTCGAACCCACGCCACTGCCACCTAACGCCCACTTTACAGCCTAAGCACAGAGCTAGCAGGATGTATCGATAATCCTTGATCCTGCATCCTTGACCCTGGATCCTTACTTGTGATCCTTGATCCTTGCACTCCTTGCTCCTTCATGACCTCCTTGCACTTTCACTTGTCGCGGTCGCCTTGACTCTCGCACGCAGACTGATGCCGCTGTCAGCGCCGATCACGCCACCGGGTCCAAGGTCCGCCGGAGTCCCGTCGTATTAGCGACGCCTCCTTTGGCGGCCACAGTCCAGCGCCGCCGATTACGCCACCGGGTCCAAGGTCCGCCGAGGTCCCGTTGTGATGGCGGCGTCTCCATTTTGGCGGCCACCTGCCTCGCAACTTTCAGCCTCTTGCCATGCAGCTCTAACGGAATTGACTTCCCCGACCCCTTGCCACGACTCTCCACTGAATTTTTACCTTTATTTTGCTGCTGCTGCCATTTCAACTCCTCACAGGCGAGAGGTGCTTCGATCATCGAAACGTGCTTGAAACCTGGCGAGCAGACAAAAGCGGCCAGAAAGAGCAGGAAAACAGCGAGCCACCGAAGCAGCAACGAACAACAAATTTATACATGCTAGGCATAAGTTCAGATATTAAGTTATTCAATAAATTGTGAAGGAAGCATCTCCGACCACATAAAGTATTTATATTCTTGATCAGCATCACCAGCCGAATCGATCTAGCCATGTCCGTCTGTACGTTGCTACGCAAACTAGTCTCTCAGTTTTGAGCTATCCGAATGAATGCAGCAGTAGAAACGGCCGGAATCGGACCACTATATCTTTATAGCTGCCATAGGAAAGATATGGCCAAAATTTCATATTTTCGCTATTTTTGAAGATATTGGTCTCAAATTAAATAAATGATCCTTGAATTATATTTTAGCTATACATTTAAAATTTCATGCAAATCGGACTATATCTTATAGCTGCCAAAGGAACGATCTGGCCGAAAAAGTGGATATTCGTTGTTTCTAAAGAAATCGGACTAAAACTTAGTAAATGGCGTTTAAGTTTAGATAAAGCCATACATTTAAAATTTCATCCAAGTCGGACCACTATATCTTTTAGCTGACATAGAAATGATCTGGCCAAATAAGTCAATTTTCGTTGTTTTTAAAGATTTCGGATTAAAACGATATATGAGATTCCTTATTTTTATTTTATTTATTATCTGCAAGGATATATAAACTTCGGCTTGCCGAAGTTAGCTTTCTTTCTTGTTTGTTTATATTTTCCCATATATTTTGTTTTTATTATTTTAGGTGTTGAAAAATGAGTTTTTAAATTTTGTTGTATTTTTGATCTGTTTAATGTGGTTTGGCAGTCGATTCCAAAGACGAACAGCGTGTATATAAAAGTGTCTTTCAGAACTTGTGAGTCTAAGTCTTAAGCAAACTATATCATTTCTTCCTATACATGTGGTGAAGCATATTTTTCAAACAGGTACGATGGCTCTTTAGTAAATATTATTTTGTGTAGTAACAGTATAGCCCTTGTGTTTGTCCAATCATTGAAATTGAGATTAAATATTTAAAAGAAAAAGATACGTGATCAGATCTTTTAAGGTTAAATATATACCTTGGTACTCTATTAAAAGCTACTTTAAATTTCTGATTGCTTGTTGCATCGCAGTTTCAAAAACATTTACTCCATAAAATAAGGAAGGCGTTAGATAAGTTTTAGCAATAAGCATTTTAAGTTCTGGAGTTAAAATATATTTTGAATGCTGTAACTGCCTAAGGCATATGTTTTCCAAACGCTTGAGCTATATGATCACTCCAGCTCAAAACGGAGTTAAATGTAAAGCCTTAGTTATTCGCAGTGTTTACATATTCAATAGAGGAGTTGGCTATTCGAAGTTTTGGATGGTCTGCCGAATTTAGCGATTTTTATAAATGATTAGACATATTGATTTGGTGGGATTTATAAGCTAACCATTTTTGTGACATACAATACCGACGACGATTTAGACATGGTTACTACAGTTTAACATATATTTATTAAATAAGAGGTCAGAAGGTTTACAGCCGATGACGAAAAACAATACATATTTCTTAACTTTGTACATAAAATCTCGTGGTTAACCGTGTCAAAAGCTTTGCTATAGTAAAGTAGAGTTAGAAAAGTCACATAATTGCTATCTTACTGCTGTTTAATATCCTCACATATCTCTAGGATTGCTGTTGTACAGCTCCTATTTTTCCTAAAAGTCGACTGCTTATTACAAAATAACAGCATAAACTTGTTTATTTGTTTGGCCATTATATTTTAAAATTTTTGACAAATATGGCAATATTGAGATTGGCCGGTACTCTTTTTCCGATTCGAAGTAGGCAAAATGTTTGCACTCTTCCACAGTTTTGGGAACTTAGACGTAGTGAATTACGCTATTGAAAATATGTGTTATGTACCGTATAATTTTAGGAAGAAGTACTTTAACGAATTTGGGATTTATGTATTAGATTTATGCATTAGATTTAATGTCAAGTTTTGATTCTCAGACATCACAGTTGTCAACACATATAAAGCTAAATGTACTATCACAGCTGATTGCAGGCCAGAGTTTGTTTGCAGAAATGCAGCATTGAGAGCATCAACATTCAGATTATCTTGGATGACTACTATCTGCTAGCCAATTCCTAGCTGCCTAAGTTTGCTTTATGTTTGACTAGAGTCTATTCTACTTTGAAAGTGATGGGCATAGTACTCACGTTTCGCTCCTCGTATAAGAATATTGACGTGTGTTCTACATTTTTAAATTGTAAATAATGCTGAGATGTTCGAAAACGTTTTCAATTTTCATACGACTGGTTTCGCAGGAGAATGGCGTTTCTTATTGTATTGTTAAGCCATACATTTTTCGTTGGCCTGATTACTTTGCTTTGAATAGATACAAAATTGTTGTAAAGTAGTCGAATATTATTTTCCAATAAGTCAACTTGGTCGCCTACTATTGGTAACATAAAATTCTGCTTCAGATTCTTCCTGCTTCCATTTACAAAGAATAAGTCAAGAAGAAACTCCATATTGGTGCTTCTCCTTCAATATATTGCTATTGAAGAGATCAGATCAGAGATCAGTGAGCGAGTTTAGAAAAAGAGTATTCTGTATTGTGGTGGAGTCGGTAGATGCATTCAAGCAACATTTTTGACTCGCCTCTGATATTGCAGACCTGAAGCAGTAAATACTCCATTGCGCTATCAACAGGTTGTGTACAGAGAGGTCGTACCTTTAATCTCTTGTTTACATATATTGCCACACCCCGGCATGTCCATCTCGATCAGAACGATAAACATTAAAGCCATTACATGGCTAATAATAAAATAACAAACACTAGACATAAACCAAGTTTTAGACACACATATAACATAAACATTTAAAGCCACAAACAAATATCTAAGCTTGTCAATCTTTTTGTAAGGCTTTGCGCTTTAACCGACATGTTTTAAGGCCTTCTTTTGATTGCTTAAGATTCGCACTGCTGTATGGCTGTTTGCCTTTGAATCGCTCATCCATATTGGTAGCAACACACAGATCAAATGTTCATATGGAAAATATATCGTATTGATAAATCTTAAAATTAAAACTGTATATATATATAGATTATTAAATAAAATGAAAAATTATTTTAATTACGAAAGGATTTATTCGCTCCATTTCCTACAGGGTCACGAATCGACGAAAGTTCATGTAAGCACCTAATGCGCACAGCTTCATCGTTCGTTGTAACTTTGATGAAAACGAAAGCTCTACGACTGAACACTGCGATAATCTTCTTATGCATTAACATATTCATTGCTTCTTTGAACATTTAAAATTTCATTCAAATCGGACCACTATATTTTCATTGTTTTTAAGATTTCGGATTAAAACAATATATATGATTCCTTATTTTAATTTAATTATTATCTGCAAGGGTATATAATCTTCGGCTTGCCGAAGTTTGCTCGCTTTCTTGTAATTATTTGACTTTACAACCTACTTAATTGGTAATTGTATAGGCATGTTAGTTAGTTACCTGAACAAATTTCGATAGTTTTTGTGTAGTACATACGATCTCTGCTTCATAATCGTTATATCCTTTTACTAGAATCCTTATGCTGACCATTTTTATAGGATTTGCGTATAAATTAGCGAACTCTCTTTCAGTTCCAAGGTACAATGGCTTAATAAAGTTAACCATGCTGTAGTCTGAAAATAGAATAGATAGTTTATGGTACAGACATTAGTTTAACACAAGAAATTAAGGTAGTTTCGGAAATGCATAGTTAATATTTTCCTATGACACTTAATATAACATGAAGTCGATCTTTTTATCAAACGCCCGATGGCTCCTATGCCATTTCTACGGTATATTTATCCGAATCGAATAGAATGAAATATATGACTTTTATATATATATTATTTTTTATTATTTGTTTCGATAGTCTTTAAAATGAAAGTTCCAAAAACAACGTAAAAATAAAAGCAAGCAAGAAAGATACAGTCGAGTGGCCAAATTTTGAAACAAAGTTGATATGGTGGCTCTAGCTTTTATAGTCTCTGAGATCTGTTGACAGACATACAGATGGACATGGCTAAATCGATTCGGCTGGTGATTCTGATCATGAATATATGTATATGCTCCCTTCTGCCTGTAGAATACATTCTCGGCATGCAACTGGATCGTCCCAGTTCGAAAGAACGGTTTCAGACTCAATGAACCATCTGCGGCGAGTCTGAGAGAAAGTGCGTACTAAGTGTGGTAAGATTAATGTTTTTAGCTTAGGAGGGTAATATACAGATAAGGCTATATTGGACAAATCATTATACTTAGCAAATAGTACTCTTAAGAGTTCATGCATTTCATACGAGGTTCTACAGAGGTGCAAAACTAAAGGCAAGTAGGATCTAGTGGTTCTACATGGTACGTGGAAGTTCAACTGCCGCAAAGTTCTGTGTAATCCATGTCACCACGGATCAGGTTAAGCATAAAGACAATGTCTAACATCGTTCTACGTTGCTAAGGAAGGTAGGTTAATTAGGAGAAGTCCACTAAAATAAGATGGCATTCATGATGTAGTGCTGTTGTGCCGAGGTTACGCCTCAGTACCGGTTTGCTTATAGGTAGCAAACCCCTGGCTTTATTCACAATGCATGAAATATGATCACTAAACTCTAATGTATCTAATAATCAATAAAACTCTAATGTCAACCAGAGTGATCCTCTCCAAAGAGCAGCAGTTCATTGTAAAAGTCGCAAACTTATAAATGACACGTGAGAATGTTTGCACTGCATCATGATTGAAAGTTTTAAGATATGTTTGTAAGTCCGACTGGCTAACGCCGGCCTTATATTGCACGCAAAGTTTAACGTCGTCAGCGTACATGAGTACTCTAAAGCACTCTAAACAATAAAACAGTAAGAGTCTTAGGTGGTACCCTTGCGGGACACCAGAGATCACCGGAGAACATTTGAAAAGTTTTTAAGGAGGTGCTTTTGCGTCCTTTAATTCAGACAACTAGAGATTTCCTTAAGAAGATCGAAAACAAAACCCATTGAGTCGTGTTTCCTAACATGAAGGAAATTATTAATGGAATAATGCTTTACTGATATCAATAGAAATTATGTTATGATTAAAGCATGCGAAAATTGCATTTGTAAGAGTGAAAAATTAACGTTTTATGGCTAGATATAAAAAAAATAACTAAAATGTTCAATAATATGGCATAATATAGCTCTCACTTAAAAACTAGCTATTTAGCTCTAAAAATCTAAATCTAGCCACACAATAACAATTTAACTGCACTGATTCTTGTGATCTCTTTTGTACATATTGTGCGTGTGTGAGCAGAGCTCCGGCAGATGAATTTGGCCGTGCCGACCACTGCTCGAAAGGTTTCATACATTTCATATGAGGTTCGACAGCGGTGCATAAGAAAAGGTAAGTAGAATCTAATTTTTCTACAGAGCACTTGGTTATCCATAAAGATGGTAACAAGCTTGCTAAGGAAGGAAGGTTAATAAGGAGGTCTCCTTGAAAAAGGGGGAAACCTTAGGTTGCATCCCTGTTTAAGCCACGAAGAGCGAAAAGTAACAAATTCTTTTGAACTGACTCAAAGCATTTGCCGTGAATGGCTCTGAGGACTCCAAACGCAATATCAGTATTCTTAAATAGGATGAACTAACGAAATGTATAAATTCTTCATGAAGTAGGGGTCATCAAAGTAATTCAACCACCGTTTAATAAATCCAAAAACACTTCTGGCATTATTCACAATGCACGAATTATGATCAATAAACTCTAATTTAATTTAATTTAAATCGTCAACCAGAGTGATCCTTTCCAAATATATCCTTTCCATATATAAAGTATTAATCCGATATCTTTAAAAATTGAGACCAGAGACTGGTTTGCGTAGAAACAGACAGACCAACGTCTTACGCAAGATCGGAAGAGGTTCAAATCGCAAATCAACTTTTTTTAATTTATTTTGTAATATTTTTAATGTTAAATAATGTTGTTAGTTAATTTATTTATTTTACTTGTTTACTTTATATTAAATTAATGTGAACCAACTAGATTCGATCTCGAAATGTTAGTTAAATTTTAAATTTATTTAAAAGATATTGTCAAATCTATCTATATATATAAAAATGGAGCCCAAAAATGTGTCGTAAAAACTACTGGAGAACGGCTGGGCCGATTTGGTTCAAATTTTTTCAGTTGTAGGTAACTAACAGGAGAAGGTCAGAACGTAATAAAATTTTAGAAAATCCTCCAGGGTAATGGTGAAAACAGATAATTAAAATATCAAATTATATAAAAAGTAGTGTATCGAAATATATGTCAAAGTAAAACAAATCGTTTCAATATTATTCGGTTTCTTATTCGTTTTATCAGACGTCCGGATTTGTTTAATTTCTTCCTGTGATTTGTAGGAATAATGCCTGCTATAAGACGGCCAAACATTGGACGACGTACACGTCGAGCAACATATAGTCGGAATGTCCATGAAAGTCAAACGCAAGACAAACGTGCAGAAAGAAATGAATCGAGACGAACCCGTTTAGCACAGATTGGCTCTACACAAAGAGTACCAAGAACAGACTTGAATCGCGCTGCATTTGCATACAATTTCTCAACGTCCTACAAAGACCATAGCTGCGTTGTTATCGGTTCATTGTCTGTGGTATGTCAGCACTGCAATGCACTGAAGTTTCGATTGGAAGCTCCCGGCTTATGCTGCGCAAATGGCAAGGTAAAATTGCCGGTTTTGACTCATCCACCAGAGCCATTGTATTCGCTTCTATATGGAAATACAAGCAAATCAAATCATTTCCTGTTGCACGCACAAAAATATAACGGATGTTTTCAAATGACGTCATTTTGAGCAGAGGTTGTTCAACAACCAGGCTACAATCAGAGTTATAAGGTAATAGCGTCACTCTTTTATCAACATGAACAACTATAATTTTCACGAAATTGCATCACAAAATTCAGATTCAAGGGCAAATTCACCATCGAGCGGGCGCTTTGTTACCACCACCAAACAAAGATCATAAATTCCTTCAGATCTATTTCGTTGGTGATTCGGCAGTTGAACTTAATCAGCGTTGTGCAATTTTCACTGCAACTAAACGTGAAATAATACAACAATTGCAAAGTCTTCTTCATGAGTGTAATGAATTGGTCAGATTGTTCAAAACAGCTTTGGATACAATGCATTCTGACGACCACAAAATCATTATCAGAGCAGATAAAAGACCAGCAGGAAGCCATTCAAGACAATTCAATGCGCCCACTATCAATGAAGTCGCAGTGGTGATTGTTGGCGAGAATGTGGAATCACGCGATATTGTTCTCAAGCGTCGGGATGATGGACAATTGCAACGCGTTTATGAGACTCATCGGTCATATGGTGCACTTCAATATCCGTTGATGTTCTGTCGTGGAGAAGATGGCTATCACTTCAACATAAAGATGGTCAATCCAACGACAGGTTTGTTTAATCACTTCTTTTCATTCTGCAAGTAAATTCGAATTCATATTACAGGAGAAGAAACGAATAAGAAAGTCAGCTCAATGAATTTTAATGCATATCGATTGATGATTCGACTAGATGTTGACAATCATCTGTTGAGATACCGCCGTTTGTTTCAGCAGTACTGTGTCGACATGTATGTAAAAGTAGAAACGGAGCGTCTCAATTTCATTCGTTTCAATCAGTCAAAGTTATGATCTGACGAGTACATCCACTTGCGTGACGCCATCGCTACTGATGGACACGCGGCAAACATTGGTTGTTTGACCATTCTGCCAGCTACTTATGTTGGGAGCCCGCGCCATATGCATGAGTACGCTCAAGATGCGATGACGTACGTGCGGAATTACGGACGACCTGATTTATTTATCACGTTTACATGGCCCGAAATTACGAATTTGTTGCACCAAGGACAAACATCCAGCGATCGACATGACATCACTGCACGAGTATTCAAGCTAAAGGTAAAAATTCTTATGGATTACATCGTTAAGCAGAAGGTTTTGGCGTAGTTCGTTGTTGGATGTACTCGGTTGAATGGCAGAAGCGTGGCTTACCACATGCGCACATTTTGCTTTGGATGTTCGACAAGATCCGACCAGAACATATTGATTCGATTATTTCTGCCGAAATACCAGATCCAGAAACTGATCCGGAGCTGCATTCCGTTGTGAAAACGGGCCATTCCATGGCCCTTGCGGAGTCCACAACCCAGAATCACCATGCATGGAAAACGGAAATTGCACAAAACGATTTCCCGTTGGTCCGTTGGTGGCTGAAACAATCAGTGGAAACGATGGATATCCATTGTATAGGCGTCGTTCTCCAGATGACAACGGCAGATGGATCGAAATGATGGTAAAAATAACAAAGTCATCGTCGATAACCGTTGGATCGTTCCATATTGTCCGCTTTTGTCGAAAACGTTTTCAACGCACTGCAATGTTGAGTACTGCAACTCTATAAAATCAATCAAATACATTTGCAAATATGTGAACAAAGGGAGCGACATGGCGGTGTTTGGCATTGCTGATCCGAATGCAAACGACGAGGTGACGAAATTTCAACTTGGACGTTACGTAAGTTGTAACGAGGCCATTTGGCGTCTGTTTTCATTTCCGATTCATGAACGTCATCCGACGGTCGTACATTTATCTGCGGGATAAATCTAGAATTTCCCTGTTTTCGCACGGTCAGCTGTACGTTGCATGTTCGCGTGTTGGTAAGCCGTCTTCATTGTTTGTTTTTGCGCCGGAAAATAAAACAAAACATAGTATATCATATCGCTCTATACTAAATAAAGAAATGCAGTGTTTGACTATTACCCTGGGGTTATATAATGGCGTCAAATTAGGGCGAGACAAAGTTCGCCGGGTCCGCTAGTTTTAAAAC
This sequence comes from Drosophila triauraria, assembly GCA_014170255.2. Classification (NCBI taxonomy): domain Eukaryota; kingdom Metazoa; phylum Arthropoda; class Insecta; order Diptera; family Drosophilidae; genus Drosophila; species Drosophila triauraria. The sequence goes on from JABJVT010000008.1 coordinate 4,007,621, forward strand.
AAAATTGATCTGCATGCAACGGACTAGAATGCATGAATCCAATGAAACTGAATCCCCAAATTTGGTGGCTCTCCTCTTATAGTCTCTGAGATCGGTTGACTCAGTTTCCTAACTTTTATAGGACGAATGTACCAGAAACTTGTTTATACCCTTGTGGGTTACTATATTTTCGTAACGCAGTGAAGGAAGCATCTCCGACCCAATAAAGTTTATATATTCTTGATCAGGATCACCAGACGAGTCGAGCTAAATATGTCCGTCTGTCCGAATGCCCGTCTGTTCGAATGCCCGTCTGTCAGTCTGTCCGTTGCTACGCAAACTTGTCCCTTAGTCTTTGAGCAATCGGGTTGAAATATTCAAAACAGTCTTATTTCTATTGCAGTGAGCATATCGGCAAAATCGGGCATCTATATCTTAAAGCTGCCATAGGATCGGTTTCCCTTGTTTTTAACGATATCTGAAAAAAACTCACTTTCATTCAGGCTCCGGTTTCGATTTTCGTTTTCGCCTTAGATCAAAACGTTCGTTTTCTTTTTCAGCGCTCCGGGTTTCACAAACAATTTGTCATCGTTTTGTTTTTGAAATATTTAATTGCTTCCCACAGTACTGTGCACTAGTTCGTAGGTAGTAGTACGACTACTTACAAGGGAACTAGGAGTACTTACTTTACTGACCCTAGTCAATGTATTTGTTCATTTCCATTTTTGTATGAAATGTCCGCCAATTGACACCACTTCGATTACCGTGAACTAGTAATAAGGATACCCTTGAAAAGGGTAGTTATAAAGGTAGCCAAGCTAGGGGCTGTGATAAAGGTACCCAAGAAAAGGGTAAAGGGTAGCATAGGGTACCAATTCTAGGGGTGGTAATATGAGTACCCATAAAAAGGGTAGTTACATGGATACCCATGCAAATCAGACAACAACATCGAAATCTCAAATTTACTTTGTGGTTTGGCGTTCGTTTACTATGGGGTTATACCTGGTTCGGCGTTCGTTTACCTTAGGGTCAGTCAAGGAAGTACCCATAAATAAGGTGGATCGACGTTCTGGTACCATAGGGTCAGTCAAGGAAGTACCCATGTGGTATTCACTATCCCCGCAACGTCCTTGAAATTTCGAAATTTTCAAGGACGTTGCGGGGATATTGAATATTTTCCTTTCAGCCTGAAATTTTTTGTGCTTTCATTTGACATGGTTTACAACTTTTCCGCACCCAGCGTCATCAAAATCAAAAAAAGTTCTTTCATCTTCTAGTATAATTTCGAAATTTTCAAGGACGTTGCGGGGATAGTGAATATTATCCTTTAGGCTGAAATTTTTTGTGCTTTCATTTGACATGGTTTTACAACTTTTCCGCACACAGCGTCATCGAAAATCAAAAAAAGTTTATTTTCGATAAACTCTACTGTTCAGTCTCAGCAATATGTATATGCAATAAAAAAATGTAGCAATTATCAGGTCATGCGCGAATGCATATTCTGCTGACTTAAAGAAGTCGATTTGGGCAATGTTATCATTTCTGCATACATCGTAATACACAGTAACCCACATTTTTTTTACACAATTTTGTTGACATAAGCATATTGTCGGGTCACGCAGCCGCAGCAGCTAATTAACTTAATTTGATCTCTTATATTAATTGCATCGCGGAAGGTAGCTCTCCTATCTAGCTCTCGTTTTATACCCTTGCAGAGGGTATTATAATTTTGCCATGAGATTTGCAAAGCATTGAAGGAGGCATCTCAGACCCCATAAAGTATATATATTCTTGATCAGCATCACCAGCCGAGTCGATCTAGCCATGTCCGTCTGTCTGTCTGTCCGTCTGTCTGCCTGTCTGTCGGTTTCTACGCGAACTAGTCTCTCAGTTTTAAGCTATCGGGCTGAAATTTTCAGCATAGTCTTATTTCTTTAGCACGCAGTATATATGTCGGAACGGCCGAAATCGGACCACTATATCCTATAGCTGCCATAGGAATGATGGCGAAATTATTGTACAAAAATTTTAATTTCTCTGTTGTTCAACGAATTTCTATAAATTTCGAGATATAGTCGTTTTTATAGTTTTAGAATTACGGTTTTAATTTCATTAAGATCGGACAACTATATCATATACCTGCCATAGAAGGATCGGTCGATTTATATGAAAATGTAAAATTCTACATGTAAAATGTAAAATTTACAAAATTTATATAATTTGTCATTTTTCTTACATTACCAAAATGGATCGATTTTCAATGATGCAATTGCTGACTGCAGGGTATATAAACTTCGGTTTACCGAAGTTAGCTTTCTTTCTCGTTGTGTACTTGCATTCTTGGGCCCAGCATTCGGATGGCTGTCCCTTTGTAAAAGTAGTACGAATTCTGATCTCGACATTAAATGCACTCTCGTCTCGCCTGCTGTACTCTCTCGCTAATAAATTGTTAACAAGCAAAAGGAACCTGAATTTCGTATTTTAAAATTTAGCAATAACTAATAAAAAAGCTTATTAGTTCAACACATATTCATTATACTTTGTTTAGCTTTAAATACCGTTAAGTTTCCTAAGTAATCAGTAATTGTTTTGACCACAATGCAAGCGTTACTCATTTGGCTGCATTCAACAGAGGCTGTCGCTAAGTCTTCAGACTCTCATGTGCACCATTTATAGTCTAATTGGTTCATGTTCTAGTTGCGGCGACACAAGGCAGACAGTTCAAGTACTGTATGCCAAGCACCTTAGCCTACACATTAACATTTGGTAACCCCGACGGTCTAGAAAACATCCTAGATCCTAGATCCTAGCCGTTCCTAATCACAGGAAACATCCGACCTTTGAAGGATTTCAATCATCCTTTGGTCAAAATCTCAAAGTTGTCAATCAGGCGACACTTTAAAGGATTCCAATATCCTTATGGCTCAGAACTTCTAGCCGTTGATCACATGCAGTGATCCCTACAGGAAACAATCCTGGACACACTTCTCAGAGTTGTCAACAAGGCGACACTTTGAAGAAATCTTCCAAGTCATTGTTCGTTCTTCGACCATCGACGGTTGCGAAAAGGAGCGTATCCAGCTTTTAAGCGAATAAAACACCCCAACGGGTCAGAAGTGAAGTAACACTATAATGGCTAATACAGAGGAAGAGCATGCAGTCGCCGAGACGTCAGACTTGCAAGAAAAGATCAGTCAAGAGATCTCGAAATATATCCGCAAAAGGATTCAGCGGAGAGAAACTAAAACCCACGTATTAACAAACTAAATTGGCGGCCATCGATGACGCGTGGAATCGGTTTGCGACGAACCATCTGAATATTTCTGAAAATATAGAACCACTGAGTATACCAAGTTCTACGATGACTGTCGTGACACATACGAAGAATACAGAGCGAACAACAATCAACAAGCCACGCTGATGCAAATCGAGAAGCGAGAGGTATACATGAGCCCATGATAGCACCTGACAAACTCAGATCGGCATGTCGCCGACAAATGGCGATATTCGAGTCTATGAAACGGGCTCTCAAAGAATTTTCAGAGAAAGGAAAGACCATTACAAGTGATTTGATAAAATCATTATGGTCTCAGACGCAAGAAATTCATTATTCCGTTCACGAAGAATACGAGCACTACTATTCATTGCTGCTATGGAAGCAGACTCTATTAAGGCCAGGAGTCCCAATTCTTCAAAATACAAAGCTTGGATGGATTGTCGCCGGAAAAGTTTCTGTGGAGCACAACTTAGCTGCAGTCACAGATGAAGAAATTAATACGTTGTTGGAACGCTTCTGGACTTTAGAAACTCTAGAAATTGAAGAAAAGCATCGATCACAGATAGAGGCGAATTGCGAAAAACATTTCGTAGAAAATCTCCAAGTTGCAGGAGATGATAAATTCATTGTCAAAGTCCCATTTTCTGAACAATCTTCAGCCCTGGGGCATCACAAAAACTGCAACAAACAGATTCCTGGCACGAAGAATTTCACCTGAAATCTGGAAAGGGTACGTGGACTTACGAAGGAGTATGAAGGACTCGGACATATGAAACAAGTACATCCCTACAACTGTAGGTAAGGCTAGAACCTGTATCGTGGTAAGAACTGGACCTAATGTATTTTACTTTTCTCGTTACAGCAACAGGGACTTGACGGTGGCGCTATGCGAGCGAAGGAATGGCCAAAGCTATACCTGGCTTCAGCATATCTTCCGTCTGAAGAAAGGGATTCAGATAGCGTTCGATCCCTAGTTCAGCAAGCGGGAAAAAGGGCATTGTCCTGATTATGGGTGCTATTCTAATGCTCACCACACTATGTGGGGGAGCAAAGATACAAACGAGAGAGTACTCGCTGCTTGAGTTTGAATGTGTGTAATCGGGAAAGCATCCCACCTTCCGTTACAAGAACCAAGCAAAGGTTGTTGATGTATCCATAGTGACCAAACGCGACTCCCTTTCAGTAGTAGCCTCGCACGTATCCAAGGAATGCTCCTTTTCGGACCATAACAGGATAGTGTTTGAAGCTGGATGATCCCAAGAGGCTAAAATGCCCTTCAGGAGCCCGAAGAGGACAAACTGAGTCAAATTCTCTCAACTAGTCAGGGAGTCTCTCCCAAACCACCCAAGTAGTACGTAGGGCAACCCTGACAAACTAGAGAAATCCACATAAACCATCACAGATGCCCTACGCAATGCCTTTATCAAATCCTTTCCGTTTTGAGCCGTCCTCCCAAGTCGAACAGCAACAAGTAATGGACATCGGAGCTCGGCCAGATACGAAAGGAATCGAGAAGACTCTACAACAGAGCAACAGGCAGAAACTGCAAGGTAGACTGGGATGCCACCACCACAGTTCCAAAGTCTTAAAAATGAATGTAGAAAGGCCAAAAGGGATTCAAGGGCTGCTTTCTGCGACGATCTAATCAGCACCACTGAAGCGTCCAGATTTCGAGGGCTCCTGCCAAGACAGGGTTGCTTTGTGGCCTGTATGATACATTCGCAAAAGACAGTAAGGAATCTCTAGAACTCCTCATGAACAAGCATTTTCCGGGCTGCCTGAACACAGATGACATAGGTAAGAACACCACCTCCAGCATCAGCAAGGAGCCGGAAAGCGAAGTGGACTCGGAGAGTGAGGCCCTTATAGAAGATATTATAAATAAAGAAAATATTCTCTAGGCTATCAAATCGTTTCACCCCTACAAATTAGCTGGACCGGATGACATCAGACCTGCCATGTTGCAATCTGTGTGCGAGAACCTGTTGCTATGGCTTCTAGAGATCTTCAGGGAATGTCTTCTCAAGGGATACATCCCAAACACCTGAAGAAAAGTGAGAGCGGCATTTATTCCCAAGGCTGGGAAGATAAACCACTGCTTGCCAAAGACAATGGGCCCATTAGTCTTTCATCGTTTTTATTGAAAACGCTGGAGCGACTCTTGGATGCGTACCTTAAAAGTAAGCTAACTCCTCACACATTTAGCAGGACTCAATGTCAGGATCGAGTCTATAACTACGGAACTCGCCACCATAGGCTCACTCCCGACAATCACGCGATGGCTGGAAAATATGCTTTGCCAGAGAGTGATAAACGCTAAAATCTGCGCATTGACTATTAAGAGAAGAGTGACCAGGGGCACCCCGCAGGGTGGAGTCATATCCTCTTTGTAAAATCGACCTACTCTTAAAATTGGAAAACAAAGGATACAGAATAACTGAATATGCGGACGACCTCGTTCTAATGGTAACTTGCAGATTTCTGCCAACAATCAGTGAACTCTTGGGCGGGATTTGAGCCAAACTCTAGGATGGGCAGAGCTTAACGCTGTGGGGCCAAACCATATAAGACAGAGCTTGTTCTGTTCACCCGAAGATACAAGATTCCGAGCTTTACACTGCCAACAGTGGGGAACACAGCTTAAACTATCAAAGGAGGCAAAATACCTCGACTCTAAAATAACCCTCGACTCCAAACAGGATGTATTCGTTCTACCCCCAAGCAGCACTTGATGTGATACTTAATCTGGAACCTATTGGAGTTTTTCTGAAGCATATGGCAGCAAGGAGTGCGATTAGGCTGCAGGCCCAACGCCGCCTCAAGCCCAGTGCAACGGACCACAGTATAATTCTACGCTCAGTAATACCAACTGTGGCAGAAGAAAGCGACTACTGTGTTTCAGATCTGAAGTGGGATGACAAATTCACATCCCGTGGAGATCTGATTGGCAATTAGAAACTCCCTTGAGGCAGTACGAGTTATCGATCTATGCGGATGGGTCGAAGACGAAATAAGGAACCGGATCGAGGGTATACTCCGGTAACCTTGCGACTCAGCTTTCATACCGTCTTCCTCGGCGGAAACCAAATTGATATATACCCTGGGCGACAACCCGAGGAACATATCAATCTACGTCGATAGCCAAGCAGCTCTAAAAGCTCTCGCATCGAACACAGTAAAGAGCAAATTAGTCCGAGACACTGTTATGGCACTGAACCGATGGAACGCGAGGGTACCACAAGGACTGCGGCCGCTGAACAATGGACAGCAGCAACTAGTTGCGAAGTGTCCAAGGCTGCGGGAATGAAGAAGAAACAGAGAGCGTCCAACACCTTATCTGTGACTGACAATCTTGGGGTATACCCTTCTACGATGACCTGGGCAGTCCGGCGGATGTGAGCCTGGATGATCTGGCGCTCTTCCTGGACTTAACCGGGAGGTTCCTGGGGCTCTCGCAACCAAACGGAGCTGGCCAGTAGGTGCCAGACACAAGAACACGATCCCCTCCAATTCCTATCAACCCCCCTCCCATTCTTAGCTTCTCCTCCTGTTCTTTCAGACAACACAATGGACCAAACTGTCACTGGGTCCACTCGACGCATGTCGAGCGGTCTGGTCATCCTATCCTATCCAAGCTCGTCCACTTACGAACTTGTTAAAAAAGATGTCGAATTCAAGATTGGACCAGAAGAATTGCAGGGATAGATCAGCTGAAAGGATTGCTTACAAGGGAACCAGTCTCTTATATATATTTATGAATTGCATAAAGGTGCTTCAAGAAAGTTGCATCCTATTTACTTCTGGAGTAAGAAGACTTTGACACAAGAATCCAAGCAGCACAGATACATCTTAACGGTTTTAGCAGACTCTGAAGAAGTTCCGTCTTTATCCTCTTGAAATTCGTTTTAAGCTGGTCACAGATTGTATTGCGTTTAAACAAACTACTACCAAGCCAGATGTACTAAGAAAAGTTACTCAGTGCTTCCATTATCTACAGGATTTCAGCGTTGACATGGAACACCGAGCAGGAAGCAGTTTAAAACACGTGGATCTTTTAAGAAGATATCCCTTGAATGTGTTTATAGTTGAGTCAGAAATCACCACACGGTTAAAGAAAGCCCAGCAAGCAGACGAACAGATTCTTGAAAATTCGCTCTTGAAAACTACAAGCTTAAAGGTGGGATGCTATTCAAAAAGCAGATGGCAACGAACTAAAAGTAGTCCCAAGGTTAGAGGAACGAGAAATTATAATAAGCGCTCACGAAAAAGGTCATCTAGCTGCTCGTAAATCTATGCATAACATCCAGCATCAGTTTTGCATTCCACATCTTAAAGAAATAGTAGCCCGAGTAATTTCCATCTGTGTCAGCTGTTTTATCCAAAACAAAAAGCTGTGTAAGTAGGTTTCCTGCGTTGCATAGACAAGGGAGACGTTCCATGCGCACGTTGCACATCGATCACTTCGGACAGATGGAAGCCTCAGCAAAGCAGAATAAACTCATTTGTCTGGCTGTTCCCAAAGAAGACACCGGCACACGAGGAGGTAATGAGGAAACTTCGTGAATGGGTAGACATATTCGGTTATCGAAAGCTATCGAAAGTGATAGTGGTGATCGCGTATGGATCACGTATGGATCACGACCGGTGTTGCAAGAGGCAATAGGTAAGTCGAGTGAGTGAATAGGTCGATTGTATCCATTCCATCAAAATTATCATCAAAAGAGCCAAGTAAATGGTCACACAAGTACATAGGGCGCTAAATTCACAAGAGTTGTTGTTCAGAACAAAAATTGCAACAAAGCTGAGGATAGACTCCTGGAAATCATCAACGAAGAGATGGTCCAACAATTCAACGTCGAGCGTGCTGAGTTGCGCTACGCAGCCATAAAGAACATACAAAAAGCTCAGATGACCTCAGATGACGGAACCACGACAAGAATCAGAAGCGCGATTTAGAGTACAAAATAGGGGACCTTGTTGCTATCAAGAGCATACAGTTTGTTGCGGGGCGAAAACTTGCATGCCACTACTTGGTCTGTACGAAGTAACGATACTGAAGAGAAATGGCAGCTATGATGTACGCAAAGCTGCACACACCGTAGGTCCTGATAAGACATGTACCAGTTCAGACAATATGAAACTGCGGAGGTATATTGCCTATAAGGACAAACTATTATCATCTGGATCAGATGATCAAGGTCAGGAGGGCCGAATGTAAAGACGGGTCACACCGGGCAGCGGCGGGTACAGACTTGCAGTGTGACCAGGTTTCACAAAACCATACAGCGGCACAGGAAGAAAGGCGGTCACTCTAAGTCGTCGATCGAGAAAAGTTGCAGCAGAAAGTCGTCGTATCATGTTTCAATCATTGTTAAATACCAAATAACTCAACTCATTCTTTATAATAAATACTCTTCATATATTTTATTTTTATATATGTCGAGGAGTCACTAGAATTATCCTCTGCTTCAGGCTGCTCCTCGTGCTGGTCCGAACGGAAACGTTTTCTGGCGCGTGGCATCTTTTCAGTTTGGCTCTTCAAATACGAATGACGCTCTCTCTTACTGCTTGCGTCCCTTTTGCCAGCGTCGCTTTCTACTTTATTCTACTCTCGCTCTCGCATTCCAATGCACACACTACTAAGAACTTTCTGCAATTCCTTTTGATGCGGACACCTGCATCCTTCTGTCTCGCTCACCAGTGCACACACTAATAAGAACTTTCTGCAATTCCTTTTGATGCGGACACCTGCATCCCTCTGTCTCGCTCACCAGTGCACACACAGACTAACGTTGACAACAGAAACTGTTGCCTCCGTTTGAACAGCCGAAGGAACAGCACAGAAGTACATGACAACGAATGGAAAGCGAAAGACAAACCAAAGCTAACAGTTGTTATAATTTGAATTGGCCAAGTAATCCACGACACGGCCATCCTGACTTTCACACGTCCTCGTGTGTTTCCAACTTTAAAACATTACAAAATATTATCTCTCAATAATAAATAGAACTAGATATGTACCTTGAAGTTAAAGCAAAATAACTATATTTTCATTAATCAGAAGCCTTATAATTTATTAATCTATGAATAACAAATCAAACTTATCATTTTTCCTTTCTTAACATTTTTCCTCAATAACATTATTCTTTTAAATTCAAAAGTTATACAGAATTCTTAATTCTTAACTAGCAGATCGAACTTACACTTCCTCATACGTAAACAAATGACAATACTTTTATTATATTAAGCCTTGAGATCCGGACTACCATCAATTCAAACAATATTCATTTTCCATTTTCATTTGCTTCTCCAATAAGCAATCACATTGTTACATCGTCAATCACTATCTCTAACAGTTTTCATTTTACTTAACAATTTAAGTCTTGTCTCGACCAACCGGCCAACATAGCACACAGTTGTCTCGACTATAAACAGATCAATTGACCAACCGGCCAACACATAGCACGCAGTTGTCTTAACTGTAAACAGATCAATTTACGGGTTTTCATTTCAACCAACCGGCCAACATATAGCACACAGTTATCATTTACATTTTCTTATTTCACAAATCATCGCAGCCATCACCGGCTCGATCAACATCATCTTCATCCATGACCGCCTCGTCATGCTCTGTGGTAATCCCCTTCTCAGGCATTCTTCGTAAAATTCGTGGGAATATTTGTAAGTTCGATTGCCCTTTAACGCTTTTAATTTATATCGATCACCTGGTCATATCTCAACAACTAAAAATGGGCCTTTAAACTTGGGGTCTAGTTTTGTCTGGTGTCGCTCCTCATTCTTGAGTAAGACATGATCCCCAACTTTATGCTTAACAATAGTGGCTTTATTCCGATCGAATCTTGATTTGTCATATTTGGAATTTTGTTCCATGTTGTGCTTAGCTATATTTCTGATTAGATTTACATCAACCACACTCTCGTTTTCAGCAACGGGTACAAGACCAAATGGTCTAGCGTCTTTTCCAATTAGTAATGCTATGGGACTAACCTTCGTTACCCGATTGGGAGTGCAATTAAGAGCCAGTTGGATTTCATACAAAGCGTCCTGCCAAGATCCCTTGCCTGTTTCAACCGCAGTTAGCATAGATTTAAGAGTACTCATCACTCTTTCGACCTGGCCATTGGCTCGGCTGGCGCCAGTTGCGATCAAATGTAAATCTATCTTTTGTGCTGAGCAAAGTCACGAAACACAGTACTAGCAAAGCTACGTCCCTGATCAGCTATCAAACGGGAAGGAACCCCAAAAATCGATACTAAAGACCTCACTGACTTGATGCAGCTTTCAGAGTCTAGTCTAGTGGTGTGAAACAAATGGACGAACTTAGAAAATGCATCTATTAGAACGATTATATATTCCTTTTGGTCATTTTTACCACTAAGCTTCCTGTGATATCAATATGAACTGTATGAAACGGGACGCTCACTTTCGGAATGGGATGCAATTCAGCTTGTACCTTGCCAGTCGGAGGTTTAGATAACCTATAGGTAATGCAATTGTCAACGAATTTACGGACATACTTTGACATTTTGTCAAACCAATAGTAGTCGTACATTTTTGCAAGGGTCTTTTCCCAACCGAGATGCATAATTGCCTCGTGAACGTTGTTAACAGCAGATCACCTAAAGGGCTTTGGAATAATAGGAAGACAGTGAGTTTTCCCATGTCTTTGAATTTTCCTATATAGAGTACCACCACGTAACTCAAAGGTTTTGCTATATCCTCAGGAAGTTCTCCATTGCGCAATTTGGACACGATAGATGATGTTTCCTCATCTCTTTGCTGCTCTGCCAGCAACCAGTTGTCGGTAATCTCTGTCAAGTTTATACGCTTTTCGGTAACACCTTTTGAATTTTTACGGTCTTCCAACACTGGGTATCGAGAGAGAAAGTCTACATGAGCCATTCGATCACCTGGTCTATACTCAATATCGAACTTAAAACCTGCATATACGACCACCACCTTTGCACTCTAGGAGTTAACTCGGCTTTGGTTTTGGAAGCTTTGAGCGAATTACAGTCCGTATACACCGTAAATTGACGACCATGCAAGTAATGACGGAAATACTTCATGGAGACATACACTGCGAGCGTTTCCAACTCGTATGAGTGGTAGCGTGATTCGGCGGGGAAGTCCTTTTGCTGAAATACTCGATCACTCGAGGCTTGTTCTCAACCCTATGCAATAAAATGGCCCCGTAACCATCAGCACTTGCGTCGGTGTGAAGCTCAATCGGAAAAAGTGGGTCGAATATAGTGAGCACGGGTTCATTGGTCAAGATAAAATTACTCTTTGTCGTACTTGCTCGTGCTCCGAGTTCCACTCAAACGATATGCTTTTGGAAGTTAAAGCATACAGAGGTTTCAACAATTGTGAGAACTGAGGGACAAATTGCCTAAAATAAGAAACGAGACCAATAAACTGTCTCAGCTGGGTCACAGACTGTGGAGGTGGCAAATCAGTCAATGCTTTTATTTTCCTTGGATTGGGTCTTATTTCACCTGCCCTTACTTCAAACCCCAAATATTCAACACAGGATTTAAGAAATGAGCATTTGGTGATATTAAAGAAAATCCGGCTTTAGTTAGGGTTTGCAAAACTACCTCAAGTCTTTCTAAAGCTTCGTCTTTGGTACCTGCTACTACCATAACGTCGTCCATGTAAACGACTACATACGAATGAACAAGATCACCTAAAGCACAATTAATAGCTCGTTGAAATACGGAAGGGCATTCTTTAACCCAAATGGCATGGTAACAAACTCATACTGTCCGTCTGGAGTAACGAACGCTGTTCGTTCGATCGAATTAGGATGAATTGGGATTTGGTGAAATCCGCTTGCCATATCTATGCAGGTGAAAAACTTAGCACCACTTAGTCTACCTATCTGGTCCGAAATAAGTGGCAACGGATACTTGTCAGAAATAGTGTTCAAATTCAGTTCCTATAATCAACGCAGAGACGGTTAGTTCCATTTTTCTTCTTAACAAGAAGCATCGGACTTGCAAAGGGGGAGGAACTTGGTCTTATAATGTTCGCATCCAACAGCTGTTTAATAGACATTCGCACTTGTTCTTTTCTTCCACGCTTAATCTGTAAGGTCGTCTCTGAACTGTCTTGTTTGGATCAATCAGGCGAATCTCTAGCTGCCCCGTAGTTACGCGACTTTGTGGAATACCGTTTATAAACGAACCAGAATAATTTTGAAGCATTGATGTTAGCCTATCCTTATCTAAACCACTTAGATCGGTATCAACATTGGCCAAATCGGGAACACAGTCTGAAGTCAAGACAGGCAATACAGTTTTTCATTAAACATTGAAAGTGAATTAGATGTAATTGTTACACCGATTCCCTGGCTCAAAATTTCGCGCCCAATCAAAGCATCATATTTGATATAACTATCTTGAACTGCATGAAAAGAACTTCGAAGGAATGATCACAAATCAAAACTTTAGCCAATATCTGTAGGGTGCTGCAAACCGTATTACTACCAATACCTCTTAAAATTACTACGTTATTTATTCTAGATCCAGACAGCTTTAGCGAGACGGCTTCCTTTATGAGCGAGCACTCGGCTCCTGAGTCGAAACAAAATTGGAACGACTCACCAAATTGTTGAAAAGTTCCAAGGGGCTCAAGTACGGTACACAGGTTGACATCTTTAACATAATCCCTCTTGACCGTCATCGAGCGCTCCTGACGATCCGGGCACACAGTAGCCACATGCCCTTCCTTTCCACACTTGAAGCAGATTAGAGTCGAGCGATCTCTTCCTCCGTTATGTCCAGAACGTTGATTAGCTAGTTGACTATGTCGCGGGGCACACCAGACGAAGCGACACTCCGCCTGCTTGTGACCCTCTTTTCCGCATTTGTGACATCTGATATTGAAGAATGGTCTTGTTTTCTTATTAGTCGGGGCCGACAAGAAGTGTCCAGTACCGCGGCTCGGTCCAGCTTCAAAAGAAAAGGCTTTCAACTCCTGTTGCAACTCGATCCGAGAATTGACTTCTGTAGTAAAAGCCAAGCGTCGCAATCGCTTGTCCAATCCAGCCACGTGTGCCAAAGCAACAGAAACGGCAATTTGCTCTACCGTCAGGGACTTCCACCTGGACATCAGGGATGTTACAACTCTGCTTCCATACAGCGACATAGATTCTCCTCTGTTGGGCGACCATTCAGCAGATTCAACACAGTTGCAGCCAAGGTCTCCGTCCCGGCGAAATACTGCAAAATAGTTCTCTGAACTGCGTCCATGTGATCCCAGGGTAGACCGTTTGTGCAAGCCAATGAGACGCGCTTCCTTGCAAGGACCGACTGAGAGCCATCACGAGAGCGCTGCCTTCTAGACTGTTCTCGGAAAGAATGTAATCCACCGTTGCACTCCATGATACTGCATCCGCGCTTGCACGATCAGGATTAAAGTTCGGCAACACAACGGTAACTGCGTCATTCGGGGCTCGCTGTACTGCTTTTATAAGTTCGGCGAAAGTACGATTTTGTGATTCCAAAAGCATCTTCAGATTATTTTCGCTTTCGGTTTGAGGCCTGGGCAATCCCACTTCTGATGTCGAGGAGTCACTAGAATTATCCTCTGCTTCAGGCTGCTCCTCGTGCTGGTCCGAACGGAAACGTTTTCTGGCGCGTGGCATCTTTTCAGTTTGGCTCTTCAAATACGAATGACGCTCTCTCTTACTGCTTGCGTCCCTTTTTGCCAGCGTCGCTTTCTACTTTATTCTACTCTCGCTCTCGCATTCCAATGCACACACTACTAAGAACTTTCTGCAATTCCTTTTTGATGCGGACACCTGCATCCTTCTGTCTCGCTCACCAGTGCACACACTAATAAGAACTTTCTGCAATTCCTTTTTGATGCGGACACCTGCATCCTTCTGTCTCGCTCACCAGTGCACACACAGACTAACGTTGACAACAGAAACTGTTGCCTCCGTTTGAACAGCCGAAGGAACAGCACAGAAGTACATGACAACGAATGGAAAGCGAAAGACAAACCAAAGCTAACAGTTGTTATAATTTGAATTGGCCAAGTAATCCACGACATATATATTTCTTCGTGTTTGAAAAGTGTATTCCTTCTTAACGGATGAACCGATTCGAATTAATTTTTTGTGTGTGTTCATGTGGATTACAGGATGATTTATATTCAATAATACATGCATAATGTGGTGGAGGAACAATGATACTTAGCGGTCTCTAATGCTATGTCGTAAGTAATCACTTTATGTGTGAAGTGGGCATTTCTACGACTGTCAAATTAATTCATAAAATTCATCCCTTTATAAAAATATTTTGTTACAAGTAGATCAAATACGTACTATTCAGTTCCGATCGCCGACGAGCATAGTATTTCATACAGAAAACATTGCCACGTTTTCGTGGACGAGGAGGAAATATTGGTAGACAGTATGGATGGGGCTTCGTACACTCCACACTCCTACAAAAGAACTTGGGGCAGAAAAACCCACGGGCTGGACCTTCGGGCGAGGCCGCAGCCGGATATCCTTCAGACTGGGCTATAAACGTGAGAACAATGCACCCCAAGATAATGGTGGGAGGGTTCTACCGCCCCCTACGGTCAGACGGAACGACGGGAAGGATACTACCGTTACCCACACAGGATATAGGTCAGTGTCGAGGGTTCTACCACTCGAGCACGGTCAGGAAGGACATAACTATCCTTCTACAGGGAAGACAAGGGAATGCCGAGGGCTTTACCACTCGGCTGCAAGGATAATAATACTCGGGAAGGATAAAACCTTTCCCCTACGAGGATTCAGGGAATCTCGAGGGCTTTACCGCTCGGCTACAGGGATAATGATGCTCGGGAAGGATAAAACCTTTCCCCTACGAGGATTCAGGGTATTCCGAGGGCTTTACCGCTCGGATACAGGGATAATAATGCTCGGGAAGGATAAAACCTTTCCCCTACGAGGATTCGGGGGAATTCCGAGGGTTTTACCGCTCGGCTGCAGGGATAACAATGTTCGGGAAGGATAAAACCATTCCCCTACGAGGATTCGGGGAATTCCGAGGGCTTTACCGCTCGGCTACAGGGATAACAATGTTCGGGAAGGATAAAACCGTTCCCCTACGAGGATTCAGGAGGGCTACGGAGGGTTCTACCACTCCACTACGAGGAATAGGAAGACACAGATATTCACACTTCGACACGACTACCAGGCACTAGTCGGGTCGAATCACACGGACACGATCGGGTTATCTCGAAAAAGGAAAACACTTGTATTTCACGTTTTATTATATTTTTTATTTGTGTAGCTTGTTCGATTTTTATTCACTCAGTATTTCCACAAAATTTGCAGACAGATGTGATCTATACTGATTTCAGTAAAGCATTTGACTCCGTTAATCACTCCCTTCTTGTTAGGAAACTCGACTTAATGGGTTTTCCTGTCGATCTTCTTAGGTGGATTTCAAGTTATCTGAATGGTAGGACGCAAAAGGTTCTATTTAAAAACAACTTGTCGAATGTTCTCCGGGTGACCTCTGGTGTCCCGCAAGGGAGCCACTTGGGTCCCTTACTTTTTACTTTATTTATTAACGACCTGCCCAAAGTCTTGACTAACTCCAGAGTACTCATGTACGCTGACGACGTTAAGCTTTGTGTGCAATACAAGGACCGCGCTTGCCAGTCGGATTTACAAACAGATCTTAATAACTTTCAAACATGGTGCAATGTAAACTTATTAAACCTGAATGGCTCAAAATGCAAGCTGATGACATTCTCACGTGTCTCTCCTATGCTTGCGACTTATACGCTGAACTGCTGCTCTTTGGAAAGGATCACGCTAGTTGACGATTTGGGTATCCGCCTAGATCCTAAACTGGAGTTTATTGATCATATTTCGTGCATTGTGAATAAAGCCAGGGGTGTGCTTGGATTTATTAAACGGTGGTCGAAGGAATTCGATGACCCCTACGTCACGAAGAATTTATACACTTCGTTAGTTCGTCCTATTTTAGAATATGGATCTTGCGTTTGGAGTCCCCAGTGGGACGTTCACAGCAAACGCATTGAGTCAGTTCAAAAGAACTGTTTACTTTTCGCTCTTCGTGGCTTAAACTGGGATGCAAACTTTAGGTTGCCCTCTTATTCTAGTAGACTTCTCCTGATTAACCTACCTTCCTTAGCAAACCGTAGAACGATGTTAGGCATTGTCTTTATGTATAATCTGATCCGTGGTGACGTGGAAAGCAGCGATCTATTGGGTCAGTTGAATTTCCACGTACCATGTAGAACGACAAGATCCTACCTGCCTTTGGTCTTGCACCAATGCAGAACATCGTATGAAATGCATGAACCCTTTAGAGTATTATGTGCAAATTATAATGATTTGTATAAAATTACCTCATCTGTAGATAGCCTTCCTAAACTAAAAACATTAATCTTAACCCACCTAGTACATATGCAAGATAGCAATCGAGCTGCCTGATAGTAGTTTAAATTTCCTCGCATTCTTTTTTCTATACTTTTCTTTCGCGCCTATTTAACACCTAACCCTAACAAGCCCGGGCTTGGTTTTAAATGGCCACTTGAGTGTACTGACCGTAGTGCATCTTCAACGCCCAAGTATTTCGGGCTAGCTTGACCTTGACTTCGTTTTACATTGTTATTTATTGTATCCACTGCACCGTCTGCCCATTGTACCACACTGACCTTTATATTTCCTTGTATTTTTCCTTAAATTCACTTTTTAATTTCTTGCACTACCGTGACCCGACCGTCGCGTTCGCAGACCTCGAGAGAACAGACCGCTGCCAATCTCGTACGATCATCTCCTCGTTTCCGCTTCCTCCCGGTCCTTTTTTAGTCCCTCCAGGTTTCTGGGATTTTATTTCCCATTTTCCAGTATTTTCCTGTCCCTCTTACGTAGTTTAGAACTTGTCTGCCGTAGCGTTCCAGCGGAAATCGGTTCGGGCCTCTACTTACGTCGATCTCGTCGGGGAGGGTTTGGAACTTGGATCCCAACGATCTGGTCCCACCACGGCCTATCGGGAAATCTGGTATTTTCCTCCAAGTGGATTTGGTATTTAAACCTCGACGATCTGGTTTCTTGCTGGGTTTCCAGTATTTTCCTAGGCCGTGGGTTTGGAGCTCAATTACCTTAAGTGCGGTTTCCTACCGGCTTAAGCTATTTGCCTATCGGAGGTGGCGCTTTGGTGATCTTTCGACGGTTCGAGATTCAAAATTACATCGACTATCGGATCGAATGTTGAACTAAAAAACTCACTTTAATATGTGCGGACTTCGTGTCCTTTATACTTATACTAAGGAACTTCATTATATTGCCTGTAACTTATAGCTATATACATTTTCCTTATAAACTAACTAATTATGACTAAATCCTGTTGTGACGGTTTGCCCTTCAGGGCAGATCGTTACAAGTTATATAAATGTAGAGATAACACATTGCATACAATTGAAGACAGTCACCGCTTTTCGTGGACTTTTCAGTCAGATAAAAGATAAGGATATAATACAACAACTATTAATGAAGTTCTAGTTGTTATGCCTGGCGACGTATTTGCACGTTGAGTTATACAAATGCAACGCAAAAATAAAACATTGCATACGATTGAAGACAGTCACCGATACATATATATTTTATTGTTTTTTTTTTTTTTGAGGAGAAGATGGATATCATTTAAATATCAAACAAAGAAATCCAGCAACAGGTATAATCTACAAAAGTTATCACCTAATACTTTTTTGTATTCACGATTATTTTGCAGGTACAACAATTAGCAATAAAGTAAGCGCGATGAACCTTTACGCATATTCTATGATACAGTCAGCAGTTTCATCAATAGCTAAGGGATATGTTCATTTGCGTGATGCTATTGTTGGTAACGTAAATGGAAACGACACCCCAAAAACTGTCGAATGTGGACGAGGAGGAGTTGCTAATACCGAGTTCAGGCTCAGCATCTCAAGCAACTTCGGAGATCGACGAAGATGAGCTGCTGACGATAGGTCCGGTTGTCCCAGCTTCGTTGAGACCCGAAGGGAGTGCAAGTATTACTCCACAAACACGACCTCACATAGGTGCGGCCCCGTTTGGCCCCACTGAAATTACCACCGGTGGAAAGGACGAGCCACTGAAACACAAGAGTACAGAGCCCGTTTCATACTTAGCAAGATAGCAAAGAATGAGGCTAAGGGGCAAGGCACACCTTCGAGACGCGGCCGATAAGGCTCGATTCTTGGCGGAGATAGCCGAATTCGATTAGTATAAAAGGTCTCACCCCGAGGCGTTCGGTAGGACCTTGCAGGCGAAGCGCGATCGTTCACACGATGTGAGCGAAAGTGCGCCTAAAAGGTCCAGGGACGCTCAGGGAAAGGACAGAGCAACATCCTTCGTGAAGAAGGCAAAGTCTTTTAGTGAGGTGGCTAGTGACAGTCTGGCTACGGCTCTGGTGGATGAACTATATGACGATAGACGCCTGCTTGCAGAGAAGTGGAAGGAAATAGAGGCCAAGATGCCGACATGGTAACCGACAGGTTGGTTGTCATGCCGGGTGGCCCAATACCCTCCTTCAACTCTTTAGACATGGTCAGAGGGCACCGCGTAATCAGGTGCGACGATGGCTATTCGAGGAGCTTTCTGGAATGCGTTGCGAGGCTAAGGGACGCATGGGCTGGCCTTAAGATAAGGCTTTTCCACGCCAGGGAGATTTTGAGGAGACCCAGAGCCAGCATCTGGTTGGCAAAGGGCCAAACTGATCACGCAAGGGTGATCCTTTGTCTGGGAGCACAGAACTCGGTTGTCCATACGGAGGACTGGGCCGTACTTAAGGCGGAAAAGGAGATGAAGTCGAGCCAGCCATTCCTTCTTCTCATAAATTAGCGCTGCCTGCCGCAGCTGGAAGCAATGGACCACAAAGTTCGGTACGGCATAAGAAAAGCGAAGATCGGGGTCTTCCTTGCCGAACCGGACGAGATTTTGGAAGAGGTCGATGACACCAAAAAGCTGTTGGACGATATGGTCATCGACGACAAGTCCCCCGACGCAACCCAAGTAAACATCGATGTCGAGAATCGTGCAGATTAATCTGAAGAGCAGCTCACACGCTGCAACCAATCTCACGATCCTTTTCAGGGAGAAGGATATCGACATCGCCCTCATACAAGAGCCGTGGACAAGAGACAAGCAGGTCTCTGGTCTGAAGCTCCCCGGATATGCACTACTGTACACGAACTCGACGGGTATGACGAGATCAGATATAGTAATTAAGAATCATTTTAATGCTTTTGTCTGTTCCAATCTCAGCACATCGGATCTGGCAGTCGCTATATTCGTGACAGCAAGTGGGACCGGATCGTTATTGCCTCGGCGTACATGGCCCACGACGAGCCGGCTCCGCCTGAGCCGGTCATCAAGCTGATGCAGTGGGCTGAAGACACTAAGACGACCCTGGTGCTTGAGTGCAACGTGAACGCGAGACACACACTCTAGGTAAGTACAGACACGAATGATAGAGGTGAGTCTCTCTTTGATCACATTATTTTTCGTAACGTTACTATATGCAACAAAGGTAACATACCAACCTTTATTTTTTATAGTACGGAGGATTTTTAGGGCAGGGAGGAGGTTTTAGACCTTACTTTAATAATTGAAAATAGTCAGTATAGAGTCGAAAAGTAGATAGAGCGCTAAAAAATTCCTTTTCAGACCATAGGTTTATATTTTTCGAGCTCTCGGTACTTATAAGCAAAACGGAACCGTGGCATAACCCCCGCAATACAACCTTGGACAAGTTCAGGGAAATTGTCAATTTTAAGGTCAGGTATAGGAGGTTCAAATTACAGTCAGCCCCGAGGGCATTTGATATGAAAGTCGAGGACCTGACCAAAATCCTTATAATATACATAACGTTTTCATTCTCGAAGAAGAAATACCCACCACTAAGGACCTTAGCGAACTCAGGAATAGAGCGCGTAAGTCCACTAACACAAGCTATGGTATCAAGGAATGGGCACCATATAAGGAAGCACAACAAGCATACAAGAAGGCAGTATACTAAGCCAAGAAGGAGTCTTGGAAGTGCTACTGCAAGAAAATAGAAGGTATAAAGGATACTGCAAGAATGAGCAAGATCCTTGCAAAGGGCACGCAAGCCCAACCCCTACCCAGCCCTATGCCCCAGACGCCACAGCAACGATGACAGTCGAGGAATCACTGGAGACACTGGTGGATACACACTTCCCGGGTTACCTACGAGAGTACTCGGAACCCGAGGAACTTACGACAACTCGCGCAAACAACAACAGGAGACATCGTCACCATCAAAAGGATTCAACGGGCAATTGACTCGTTTGAAAGATATAAAAGCCCGGGATGGCATAATACCGGCAATGCTACAATCAGCTTAGACAAGTATTAGTGGGTGGCTTACGGCCATCTTCGAGGATGGCAAGCTGACGTACACACCGCTCCTATGGAGGGAAGCAAAAGTTATATTGAAACCAGAAACACCGACTCCATCCTGGGCTCCCTCAACTCGATCGGCATTGAGAGAGGCATCAGAGAATGGATTGGTGCTATGCTGAAGAGCAGGAAGATAATAGCCGAACTGAGTGGCACTCACCTCAAGCGCGTAGTGATGAGAGGCACACCACAGAGCGGGGTTAAGTCGCTTTTTCTCTGGCCGATATATATGAACAACATATTGAAGATCTCAATATGGGAGGAGTGAAGCTGAGGTTGACGCAGCTAGCATTGACAAACAGAGGGTGTGGATCAAAAAGAGTTTAGATCTACTTAGAGGCTCTAGCAAGGGCCTCACCACATCCACCTACCTACCATATAGGTGTACACATATATATAAATTTTTATTTTATATATTTATTGCCCATTCGTTTTTTTGTAGTTTCTTTATGTTTATGGTATTGTTGTTGAAGTAGAGTAATCTTTTATCTCGTTGCAGGACTAAGGCTACGCCTAGTAATAGGGAAACATGTCCCTTTTTATAGTTAGTGGTGCGGTATATTTTGTACATAGTGGAACTGCGAATTGGTCTTCTGGATTCTTTTTTGACAGGGCAGAGATCTGCAGGATTGTTTTACGCGGGGTATTATTGAAACATGTACTTTAGGATTCACATTGTACTCTGTATTATTCGACGGGATGATGTAAACTGGTCGACAGTCCAAAGGATATATGCTTCCTTTAAAGGTCTGCGTCGGCGCTGTACATTTCCCGCGTTCAAGATTGCGGAAGGCTATTCGACTTTTTCACCGGCTTGCACGCGTTTACAGTATCTTCGAAAAGACATCCAGTGCTTAACTTCTGGTACTGCTAAACTGGGATTTTTTATCCCATAGGCTGTGCAAAGTTTTGCCTATGGGTAACCGGAATGGAACACTGAAATATTTTCACCTAGGTGCACTTTCCTCTTTTTGCTCATTTGGGGTCGTCTTTGTTTGAATGCCCGACAGTTCAACCAACTCGGCGGTGCTGGGCTACCGGTGAGTGCATGGCCTGAATTGGCGAATTTATGCGGTGTCATTTGCCAGAGCCAAACACTTGCGACAGTTTGTCAACTTCGCTTTTTAATGGGAGTAGGAGTGTAATTTCATTTGCGAGTATTTAGGTATTGGCATCCCTTGATTTTCTTCTGTGCTAATCAGACTCGTCACGTCGGGCATAGCCGGCGTAAGTAACAATTGGAAAAAATCTATCATCATAATCACCCCACAGTTCCGTCATCCTACAGACCAATATGTTTATTATCGTGTCTGTCCAAACTGTTTGAAAAATTGCTTCTAACACGCAAAATACTGTATCTGGAGCACACACTGTTATCCCGGCCCTTGCGTATTAAAATAAATCAACAATAATGTAAACACATAGCTTTTACTCTCAACAGGCAAACATGTTCTCCAATATTCTTGAATAGTACGCAGATTCCCCAAGTCAACAAAGTAACGTATCTCGGCGTCCACCTCGACAGACGACTAACCTGGCGAATACACATCGAATGCAAGAAACTCCATCTAAAACTAAAAGCCAGCAGCCTCCACTGGATTTTAAACGCCCGATAGCCACTGCGTCTGGACTACAAGGTCCTGCTCTACAACTCCACTCTCAAGTCTATCTGGACATATGGCTCCCAGTTGTGGGGGAACGCGAGCAGCAGCAACATAGACATCATTCAGCGAGCACAATCAAAAATCCTGAGAACTATCACTGGGGCACCATGGTATATTCGCAACCTAAGCATCCACAGGGATCTCGGCATTCTTGCAGTAAAAGATGAAATAGACAAACCAAAGGCGACCTACAATAAAAAACTTACGGTGCACCCAAATCATTTGGCAAGAGGCTTGACTCGGGTTTCCAGCAGAACCCGCCTGCATCGAAACGACCATCCAACCCAGCAATAATTATCAGGGACATTTAACTCTGTGCCAGTCATATGACTGTTAATTAGATTTTAAAATATAAGATTTTATACACATATTGTTAGTCTCGTAAAGAAGAAAATTCAATAAGCAACAGCAAAATATTAAAAAAAAAAAGACATATATGGGCATTTCCATAATGTCGCACGCGACATTCGTACGCATTCAAAGAAAAAAAAAGGTTGGTAAATTTTATTTATTTTTTTTTTTTATAATTGGATAAGTGTTGATTTTGAGTGTTTGTTCAAATTTAAGAAAATTAAAAAAAAATGAAGGATTCGCACGCGACAAAAATAGAAGTCACTTTCGCGGCGAGCTGTTTAAACACTGATTTCAGCGAAACGACAGGGACTATTTTAATGAAACTAATTTTAAAATATTATGCGATAATGTCAGTTTCATATGCTTTTATCTACAATCAAAAATATAGCGTAGTTTTTTTTTTAATTTAATTTAAATCAGATTCGCACGCGACATGTCGCACGGGACAGTTGGTTCCATAATTTTTTTACATATATTTTTTATTTTATATTTAATAAGAATGCATAAGATGATATATAACAGCCTTTATTAAATTATATATATTTATTTTTATAACCAAAATGTATTAACTCAATAGTATAAATCCAATAAAGTGCAAAAAAAAAAGTAAACCCATCTTAGAAAGGTCTTAACAACGAATTCTAAATTACATTAATCTAGAATAAGATTATAAATGTCAAAATCTTTTTCTAAAACAATATGCAGTTTTAGCTGCTTTTACCTTTTGGCCATCACAATAAAATATGAGTGAAACTGTGAAATACATGGAATGCTTTTCACATTCTTCCATTTATCCTGCAACTTGTAAATATTAATTAAAGTTTCGATCTCAGCAGACGGCATAAGAACAATCTTAATTCCATGTACATTGTTTTCAGGACAATTAAAGAACTCCAGTGCATCGGGTATAACGAGGTTTCCTGATTTCGTTAACTGCCATACTTTCCTTTTGATGACGGCTCAAACTCCATCAACGACTCCCTTTCCATGAGAACTGGTAAAGAAATTCCACTCAATGTTTTTGCACCCAATTTGTTGACCTATATCAGTCAAGCAAGTTAAAATAAATCTATTTTTAAATTGTGCGCAGCAGCCATCAGAAAAAATAGAAATATTTGAAAATTGCCCATAAATTTTGTTAATTTTTGTTAGCATACTTAAAACAAACACAAAAACGTCCTGTTTTGTATGTGTAAGTTTGTCGCTTATAACTGCAAAAGACTGTGAAGCACCAGCCGGTAACTAAAATGCGCACTTTGAACTTCCTATTGGTGTGCTAACCAATACTTTTCTGCAAAGTCTATTTGCAGAATTAATTCAAAAGGCTTCAAATTCCTCTTTGATTCAGCAAAATATTTCTGCTGTATCTTTCCTTCTAAGCTATGGATCAACTCTGCTGCAGTTGAAGATATAATGGATAGCATTACATGGTTATCTATTTTTCGCCATTGTTGCCAATTCACCTCATTTTCCATATTGGGTAAAAATGCCATAGGTATATAATCATCTTTTAAATTTGTTATGCATTTTCTACAATTATTTGTCATGCAATTTTCGTTTAGAAAGTCTTTTTTAAATAGACAATAGGTTTCTGTTACGGTTAATAACATAAAGCGTTTAGCTTTAACTTCACCCTCAATTATAAGCGTATCTTTTTTTCCAGCAGCTTGTACGCTAATATTATCATTTTCATAAAACTGTCTAATAACATTCTCTTCTTCTTCTTCTTCTTTTCAGAGAAAGGTGTCTTGTTCTGGTCTATGTTTTCATTTTTATTTGTTTAATTATATTTATCATTCAAAACCTTATGCACCATGAGCCTTCTTTCCATACCGTTGGCAACACAGCCTCCACTTCCTTAACAGCCTTTGCTAATGTTTGCTTACATCGGTATGGCTCATTTTGGCTTTGACGAGTTCTTTCGTCGTCAAAGCGTTTTTGGCGCAACTCTGTGTCTTATGCGGTTATATTTCCGCCTTTCTTCAATTATTTCTGCATTACTTTCAGCCTAAGTTCTCCAGTTCTTTCTCATATCTCGCATCCTTTCGTTATTTTTTAATTTATGGTTTCGCAATTTGTCCTCATCCGCCTATAACTTGTCTCTCCACCGTTTGTAGTTTAATTTTTTTTGACGTGACAACGTCTTAAATTAGGTTGCGGCTGGGAGTCACTTATGAAAAAGTGTAACGCTCGGTAACGTTACGATGAGTCACCGAACGAGAGAGAGGCCCGCCGAATGCCTTGCGTCTCTCTCCCACTCAACTATGATCGGTCTGCCGCGCGCGCAGCACTAGAGAATTAGGCGCATTGAATCGGCGCATGCTTGTGTCTCTGTCTTTGTCTTTCTCGAACGTTCTTGGCGTTGGAAAAACAAGAAAGCGTCATAATACAAGTTCACACGTGTGGTTAAAGTATCGTCAGCTGTGTCTGTAGTGAAAATGTGGAGTGCTTAGATTCGTCATTTACAACAACTACAACAATAAAGGTAAATAATTGTACACTGATATTTCATTATCGTAAACTATGATTGATTGATTAATTGTTAGATTGACACAAAAGTTGAGAAACTGAGTTTATAGGTTATGTCATACTATTGATAAATGTTGATAGTGTTAAGTAAATTATTAGTTTAAAATTAATTAATTAATTAATTATTATTGACGTGATAACGTCTTATAAATCGATAGAGCAGGCTGCATGCAAACTCGAAAAGCATGACTCATGTATCGTTACCTCTGCCGCGACACAGGCAGAGCAAACGTGACGTGAGCAGCAGCAGCAGAGAAGAGAGAATGAGAGAGAGTGGTTAAAATTTAATGCTTTGCACTCTTCTGGCAAGGGCAAAGCGGTGTTTCTCCGTCTCGCTCTCACCGCCCGTTTTGCGACGGTGTTTCTCCGTCTCGCTCTGCTCTCCCGCTTTGTCTATTTATAGCTCGAGCACAGACGCAGGCGAATGTTTGTATTTCAGTCTTTGACGCCATCCTCTGATTTGCATGCGTGGTCCAGAGGCTAAAGTGTTCGAGTCTTAATCCAACGATTGCGGGTTCGAGTACCGTCGCAGCAATTGTGTTTTCGAAAAAATTTAAGTTGGGTTTTATAGACTTACTATAATATTTATATCCATTTAACTTAACATATCAACAAACAGCCGGCACTTCCTGACCCTCTCCTGAAACTGGCCATTTGCAGCCGGCACTGCCTGATCCTCTCCTGAAACTGGCCATTTGCAGCCGGATCTGCCTAATCATCTCCAGAAACTGGCCATTTGCAGCCGGCTCTGCCTAATCCTCTCCAGAAACTGGCCATTTACAGCCGGTACTGCCTGATCCCCTCGAGAAACTGGCCATTTACAGCCGGCACTGCCTGATCATCTCCAGAAACTGGCCATTTGCAGCCGGCTCTGCCTAATCCTCTCCAGAAACTGGCCATTTGCAGCCGGCTCTGCCTAATCCTCTCCAGAAACTGGCCATTTACAGCCGGCTCTGCCTAATCCTCTCCAGAAACTGGCCATTTACAGCCGGCACTGCCTGATCCTCTCCTGAAACTGGCCATTTGCAACCGGCACTGCCTGATCCTCTCCAGAAACTGGCCATTTGCAGCCGGATCTGCCTAATCCTCTCCAGAAACTGGCCATTTACAGCCGGCACTGCCTGATCATCTCCAGAAACTGGCCATTTGCAGCCGGCTCTGCCTAATCCTCTAAAGAAACTGGCCATTTACAGCCGGCTCTGCCTGATCATCTCCAGAAACTGGCCATTTGCAGCCGGCACTGCCTGATCCTCTCCAGAAAGTGGCCATTTTCAGCCGGCACTGCCTGATCCTCTCCAGAAAGTGGCCATTTTCAGCCGGCACTGCCTGATCCTCTCCAGAAACTGGCCATTTGCAGCCGGCACTGCCTGATCCTCTCCAGAAACTGGCCATTTGCAGCAGGCATAGCCTGATCC
Source organism: Drosophila triauraria (assembly GCA_014170255.2). Taxonomy (NCBI): domain Eukaryota; kingdom Metazoa; phylum Arthropoda; class Insecta; order Diptera; family Drosophilidae; genus Drosophila; species Drosophila triauraria. Next base: position 4,034,327 of record JABJVT010000008.1, read on the forward strand.
TCTCCAAAACTGGCCCTTTACAGCCGGCACTGCCTGATCCTCTCCAGAAACTGGCCATTTACAGCCGGCACTGCCTGATCCTCTCCAGAAACTGGCCATTTACAGCCTCTCTCTCTCAATTTTACATAATTTTTTTACCGTGAACGTGTCAACGTCTTAAGTAAATGCTACCATTCCATCAGTATTTTCTGAAGACGTTGTCACGTTCAACGTCAGTAAACCGACTTTACAGACAACCAATTTTTTTTTTTCTCCGCTATTTTCACCCATCTACATTAAAAAGGTTTTTTTTTATATTTACATTCATATGAAAAGAAAAATATATTAGACAAACATTTTTGTTGAATTCACATGGTTGCACATACGATGTCGCACGCTACACACTTTTATTGGCAACCAAAAGAAAACCAATTTAATTTTTTGACCAAAGTTTACTTTTTCTAAATTGTGCACCAAAAATTGATTTTTCTACCTAATTAGAAGTGCTTTGACCAAATAACTTTCTTGCATTGATACCAAATCATACTTTTCGATGTCGCACGCGACATTTTAAGACTAGGTGGAGCAAACACAAAATTAACCGTAATTGTCAATGGCATTGCCCCTTTTGCATTTTTCTTGTTATACCCTTGCAGAGGGTATTATAATTTTGCCATGATATTTGCAACGCAGTGAAGGAGGCATCTCAGACCCCATAAAGTATATATATTCTTGATCAGCATCACCAGCCGAGTAGATCTAGCCATGTCCGTCCGTCTGTCTGTCTGTCTGTCCGTCTGTCTGTCGGTTTCTAAGCGATATAGTGGCTGCCTATGGCAGCTATAAGATATAGTGGTCCTTTCCGGCCGTTCCGACATATATACAAGCTGCAACAGAAAGAAGACTATCTGCATAGTTTCATTCGGGTAGCTCAAAAACGGAAAGACTCGTTTGCGTAGCAACGGACAGAGGGACAAACAGACAGACGGATTGACGTCATAATGAACTCATGGTAGGTTGTTTTTGATCGTTAAAGCAAATCTACAATTAATATATGGCAATCGTTCTATTGTTCTAATCAGCGACTGTATTTTGCAAAGGGTCTAACTGTTAGTATCAAGTGGATTACTAACTGTTAGACCCTTTGCAAAATACAGTCGCTGATCAGATTTTGTTTTATTTGTCGGACAGGATTTGTCGAAAGCGTTATAGCAAGCCTCTTCCTTATCATAACTGACATCTGACTTGGATTAAGGGTAGTGACCAAGGGCTTTTGATAAGCTATGAGAATGAATTTCCTGCCGTATAAGTACAGGTGAAATTTCCCCACCCCAAAAATTATTGAAAGGGCTTCCTTCTCAATTTCCTTGCCATTAGGATGAATGTGTGATAAAACTACACCTGTTGAGGAACGAATACTCCATATTTGAAGTTAACGGCAGTTTGTTTATTTTGAATTTGTAACGAGCCATTTATTTGGTTTCGAACCTTTATTTTGTTTGTAAATCCCTGGCTTTGTTAAGAATCTCTTATGTTTTATGCATGTCTCACCAAATGACAGTTCGAATCAGCTGACAACGAGAAGAAGACGTAACAGCAGCGTGCGTGTAAAATAAAGTTTTATAATAAGAACGCAAACTCACTTGTTTCTAATTATAAATGGTCCTTCGAGTCAGATCTGTCGCTGATCGGTTTGCTCATGAGCAGATTGCAGATGGCGAGACTCGATGCCGTTTGGGCAGAGTTCGACCGATTCACGGATGACATGTTCGAGTTTGCAGAATCTCGAGGCTATGTCGATCCCATGAGCGACTACGAGGTGTATGAAGGAAAGTACTTACGAGCTCAATTGCTCTATAAGCAGATAAAAGAGCAAGCTGGGGCAACAACAACAACAACAAAGATGGATAAGCGTGGTGAAATAGCTGGCGACGCCATTTCGCAGGCATTACAGCAACAACTACAAATACAGAGAGAGTTTTATGACCGTTTTCCGACAAGTACGGCAGCGCCAAGTACTGACGCGGTGGCGCCAGGCAGAGAAGTACAGTTGCCCAAGCTTCAAATCAAACCATTCGGAGGCGATTATAAGGAGTGGCCAGCCTTTAAGGATTTGTATACAAACGCAATCCATTGCAAAGAGTATTTGGTAAAAGGCCAAAAGTTTCAATATCTCAAATCTTTTCTAGAGGGCGATGCGCAGCGTTTGATTAGTCATTTGCCTATCACGGAGGCGGCATATAACACAGCATGGGAACGCTTAGTCGAGCGCTTCGATCGGCCCCGCCACGTCGTCAACTCGCTTCTGGAATCATTCATCAGTTTGCCCATGACCAAGATGACTAACGTGGGCATTTTTTCGCAAGATTTCCGACGGTGCAAATGAAATTGTGCGTGGCTTGGATGCAGTCGGCCAAAATGGCCGCGACTGCTGGGTTATCCATCTCCTTTTGGCCAAAATTGATTCGGAGTCCAGACACAAGTGGGTTAACTTCAGTTGAGATGTCACGTCCCCAAAAATTGAGGATTTGTTCGGATTTCTTGACGCTCGCTGTGAGGAGTTCGAGCTCAGCCAACCTGAAGGTACAACAGCAACTGCTACGCTTGGTCAAAACACAAGAGGATCGGCACGTTCATTTTTATCAGCTGGACATAGCTTCAAATGTGTTCAATGCAAGTCAGATGAGCACACATTATATGATTGCGCGCACTTCCTTGGACTTTCGGTAGAGCAGCGCCATGCCCTCGTGAAAAAGAAACGATTATGTTTTAACTGTCTGAAACCTGATCACGTATTTGCAAGATGCGAGTCAAGATATCGCTGCAGACAGTGTCACGGCAAGCATCATTCGCTTATTCATTTGCAAGTCACTTCTGATCCGCTTGCTGCAAATCAAAGTCAGCCAAGCGTCGCCATGATAGTACAGGGTCCGCAGGATCAACAAGACCAGAATGTTTCCATGGTGCCTATGAGTCACATTGCCCGAGCGCCATCTGAACGGATTGTCAGTATTCCTTTAGGACAAATGAAAGGAACGCTACCCACTGCGATGGTGTATGTACTCAATTCCAAAGGGTCATATATAACTTGCCGAGTGCTGTTAGACACTGGCTCCGAATTATCCTATGTTTCGGAGCGATGCATCAAGGAACTAGGCATTACGCGATCGCCATCCCGAATTCTGGTCTCTGGTATCGCATCGGTAAAGGCTGAAACAACAAGAGGCTTCAGCACACTCAGCATGAAATCAAGGGTCTCACAGGATAAGCTAGAAGTAACTGCTCACGTGCTTAATAAGATAACGTCATCGTTGACAAGGAGCACTATCGATGCAGGAGCCCTGAAGATCTTCGAGAATATTCCTCTTGCAGATTCTATGTTCAACACTATCTCTGAGGTGGACATCCTGCTTGGATGTAACTATGTGTGGGCTGCGCTTTCCGGACAAAAGAAGCTGGACGAGCAGGGCAACATAATTGCGGTGTCAACAATTTTCGGCTGGGTAATCACGTCAACTGCGGTTGTAGCCCCAGCTGCTGCGACATCTCTATTGTCAACACTAGATGACGATGCCTCTCTTCAAAGGTTTTGGGAAATCGAGAACGTATGTGATAATATTCCACCTGATCCAGAGGATGCAAAAGTTGAAGCACATTTTTGCAAAACTCACACGCGAGATGTACATAGGCGGTACTGTGTAGAGCTGCCAGTCAAGGACCAAGCTACCGAATTCGCTGACACACTTCAGGGAGCAAGGTCACGTTTTAATTCTTTGGAAAGACGCCGGCAGAAGGATTCCAGCCTAAAAGCACAGTACGTAAAACTCATGCACGATTACGAGGCTCTGGGCCACATGCGAAAGCTGAAACCTATGAAGTACACACAGCAGATGGGCGCGTATTGTATATGCCACACAACCCAGTATCTGGTGTTAAACTACGAGTGGTGTTCGACGGTTCGTATAAACATAGAAGCGGTCGGTTCTTGAATGAGGCTTTGCATGTAGGTCCGTGCATTCAGAGGAATCTGTATGCAGTTTGCCTCCGATTTCGTCTTAACCAGTATGTATTTTCGGCAGACATTGTCAAAATGTATCGACAGGTTTGGGTGGCCGCTGAACATCGTAATTATCAAAGAATTTTGTGGAGGGAGGATCCTAATGAAGAATTATTCCATTATCAATTGTGTACCGTTACATATGGCACGGCATGTGCTCCATTTTTGGCTGTGAGAGTGCTGGAACAACTTGCAAATGACTACAAGCAAACCTATTTAAACTAGAGCTTGGTAAATGGGTTTCTAATAGCCAACACATTGGAGACCCGAAGGCAAGCCCATTCCCAGATGTTATGTGCATGTCAAAAGACGAGACGACCAAGGTCCTTGGCATTCACTGGCAGCCGAGCTCTGATACTTTAATGTACAAAATCAGTCTAACTAAGTCCGCAGAGAGTACGAAGCGTCAGGTGTTGTCCAACGTTTCGAGAATCTTCGATCCACTGGGCCTGCTCGCGCCAGTAGTTGTTCAATTCAAGATATTATTCCAAGAGTTGTGGCTGCTTGATTTGGATTGGGACTCCCCCCTGCCAGCTAATTTGGCGGATTTGTGGCAGAGTTATCGATCAGATCTAACCAAATTGACAGACCTGCAAGTGAAGAGGCATATGGGCTATTCCTCCGGCGCGATTGAACTGCATGCATTTTCAGATGCGTCAATAAAAGCCTACGCCGCGGTTGTGTATAGCCGTATAAAGCATCCGGATGGGAGTATTGAAGTGTCCATTCTTGCAGCCAAGACACGGGTGGCACCACTTAAACAACAATCATTGCCCCGCTTGGAACTTTGTGGAGCCTTGTTATTATGCCGAATAATTGCTTCTATCAAGACTGCTCTAAAGCATATGACTATCACGGTTCATGCTTGGACTGATTCTACGATCGTCTTGGCGTGGCTTTCCTTTATTCCGTCCAAATTGAAAACATTTGTTGCCAATCGCACTGCAGAGATTTTGGAAATTATACCGCGACATGCTTGGCACCATGTCAGCACAAAGCAGAATCCAGCTGACTGTGCTTCCAGAGGCATGATGGCTGCAGATCTTCTCAACTTTACTCTTTGGTGGAAGGGTCCACAATGGCTGCACGAAGAAGACCTGAGCTTGGTAAATCAACATAATCCTCAAACATCTATTCCCATTGCAGATAATCGAGTCACTGACGAAATTAAGACTGTTGCTCTGGCGGCCGTAGCAGAGGCAATTCCTGTACCATCCATAATAGACGAACTGGTTGTTCGCGTCTCGTCCTGGTGGAAGCTCGTTCGCATCATGGCGTATGTTTTGAGGTTTGGTTGTTACAAAAGAACCGATGATACACACAAACGCGGCTCGATATCTCTAAGTTTTGACGAGATAAATGAAGCACGCATCTGCTGCATTCGACATGTGCAGGCAGCATTTGAAGAGGATCGCCACCGACTAAAAAATGAAATTTCTCTTAAAAGGGATTAAAAACTGCGCACACTCTCACCAATTTTGGACGACGATGGACTCCTACGCGTAGGTGGACGTTTAAGCAACTCGAAATTGTCTTTCTCAACCAAGCACCCGGTCATCATACCCAAAACACATCGCATCACGAGCCTTATTGTGGACAGTGAGCATTGGAGACACCTGCATCCGGGCGTGTCTGCACTTTTCGCCATTATTCGTCAGAAATATTGGATCTTAGGCGCACGAAATTTAATTCGTAAGATCACCCACAACTGCTTAAAGTGTTTTAAGCAGCGTATACATACTGCTCAACAGTTCATGGCAGATCTGCCGGCAGCCAGAGTTCGTCAAGCCTTTCCATTCCAAAACACTGGATGCGACTACGCAGGACCCATGATCCTTAAAGTGCACAAGGGGCGTAATCCACGCAAAGAAAAGGGCTACATATGCCTTTTCATTTGCATGGCTACCTCAGCGCTACATCTGGAATTGGCAACCGATTTAAGTACTGAGACCTTTCTTGCAGCCCTCCGCCGTTTCATTTCACGCCGTGGGAAGTGTACCCAAATGTTCAGCGATAATGGCCGCAACTTTGTCGGTGCTAAACGTCAACTTAATGAAATGGAACAGCTTCTTCGATCACAACGACACCGTCACTCAGGCACTCTCGACAGAAGGCATAAAATGGAACTTCATACCGCCGCATGCTCCTCATTGGGAGTCAGCCGTACGATCGGTCAAGCTGCACCTCCATCAAGTACTGGGTAGCACAACTCTTACATTCGAACAGATGCATACTTTATTAGCACAAGTGGAAACCGTGGTTAATTCACGACCACTGTATACGACCTCCGACACCGACATTGGCTATTTGTCTCCAGCACACCTGTTGATCGGTCGTCCGTACACTTTGATACCAGAAGGAGACCTGGAAGCAGTGCCTGCCAACCGATTAGACTACTGGCAGCAATCTCAATCTCTTCTTCACGGCTTTTGGAAACTTTGGCGTCAGGAGTACCTGACCACCTTACAACAGCGTCCTAAATGGACAACTAGACCCCCAAACCTGAAGTGTGGAGACATGGTTATAATCAAGGATTCGAATACACCACCTGCAGCATGGGTTTTGGCAAGGATCTTTGAGACCTATCCTGGGCCTGATGGCATTGTTCGATCAGTGAAATTGAAAACTTCAACTGGAGAGATGACCCGTCCTATTACAAAAATCGCGCCGCTACCGAATTCTGAAACCGAGTTTCAGGGCCGGGCGGTATGTTGAGGAACTAATACTCATATTTGAAGTTAACGGCAGTTTGCTTATTTTGAATTTGTAACGAGCCATTTATTTGGTTTCGAACCTTTATTTTGTTTGTAAATCCCTGGCTTTGTTAAGAATCTCTAATGTTTTATGCATGTCTCACCAAATGACAGTTCGAATCAGCTGACAACGAGATGAAGACGTACCAGCATCGTGCGTGTAAAATAAAGTTTTATAATTAAAACGCAAACTCAGTTGTTTCTAATTAACACCAATGCCGAATAAGACTGCATCGGTGGCTAGAACGAGTGGAAGGTCCTCGTTAAAGCGTCAAGAATATATCACTTCGGTGCTGGTGCTCTCGATGAATACGGAAAAATGCCCTTGACACTGACTCTTCTCATAAAAATACTCAATCTCATCTCTTCGAAAGAAATACTTCTCTTTCTTAAATTTTTTGCTTAAAACAAATTCAAGCCGAATTCACCTGTAAAGAGTATAAAGCTAGATTTTGATATGCTGTATAATATATATGTATACGGTATAATAATGTCGTCGAGATAGTTCCCACTATAGATAGATACCACTTAGAAGTTGTTCAAGAGGACGCTGGAATACAAAGGGTATACTTTGGCATTAAAAGAGACCCAACGGCATCTTGACAAGAATAATTTCTTTTGCTGCTTCATCTAGCTCAATTTGTAAGTAAGTGCTTTTAATGTAAATTTTGGAGTAATACGGATCGCATGTATAGAAGATATTGCTCGATGTCCAACTGGGAATTAACACCTCGCGTGAAATCGAAGAAAATTCGTTGGGCTCCACCCGGCTTGGGTACTAGTACTATAGGATTCTTTCTGAATTTGGCCTATTAGATAATCGGAACTCGTTTTTATACAATTTTAAATATATGCTTGCCTTCCGATAGCCGGCTCAAACATCTTGTACTTTTTACACAGATCCGCCATTTGGGTTCCTGCTAATAAAAACGGTATATTAGCTATAGGCGTGATTTTCGGCTTAAAGTAAATAGGTAGACTTAATAAGTAAGCAATCGTGGACGCGTTCTGAAAATTTGAGTAAAATCAGATGATAAACATGGAAGTTATTAAACAATAAATGCTTTCACACTCTCTGGCTCTAACGCACTGCTTAGGAATAATTTCGCGTGTCTGAGCACTTAGCTTTTGAGAGAGATGTTGAGAGTGCCAATGCGTGTTGCCTAACATGTCCTAAGCAACATTTGTGTTTTTTTTTGGTGTTGCTCAACATGTTTCTAGCAACATTTGTCTACATTTGTCAACATTTTCGTTTTTCTGAGTTCATGTTGTAGCAGGCCAGTTAATATAAGTATGATCTGGCCACACTATTCGATGAGTTACGCTCTCTTGAGAAAGATGTTACTCTCTCAAGAGAGCGCCTCTCTAGCCTAAAACGGGGGTTGAAAGCGCGCTGCCTGCGAGCAGCAGTTCAGTTTGTAACGAGAGCGCAACCAAATAAGTTTAAAGAACAAGAACAAGAACGAGTTATAAACTAAGTCTAAACTATATCTAAACTAAGTTAAACTACACTAAACTAAACGGAAGACACAATAAAAGAAAAGACATAAAATAAAAACATCCTGATACAATGTGCTATTCAATTTCACCCACAATGCTTTGGGTACCGGGTATCTCAAAGTCGGACACACTCGGCTGTAGCTTTTCCACTTGTTTTTTTTTAATGTTGCTGCCTGCCATGGAAATTTGGCTTTTCTTTTTTCTTTTTCCATGCAGTTGCTCGGTGAAATCGTGAGCGATGGGACTGACATTGCGTTTAGCTAACGACGATCTCCGCATGCTCGTCAGCCCCCGTCTTTTTTGGTTATCATGTGGAGTGGGCTAGACCAAGGACTGTTTGATGGACGTAATATCTCTGGCTCAATCAGGAATTGTATTTCCTTTTTAGCGGTGCCAAGTTTAACACCGGATAAGTTTCGTGGTCGATCGGCAACTTGTAGTCCTTGCGTTTCGATAAAGTGACGTACGTCGTGTTGCTTGATTGATTTATTAGACGGCATTGTTACATGGAAAAATTTGTAAAGGAGCTCTAGCAACTTTGACATAACCTGCACAGTGAAAACGAATATTTGTTTGCCTGTGTCAAGCACGCGGGTGTACAAAGACCGGTGATCGAGGCGATCCATTGCTGGTTCTTGAGATAAATGAGAAGCTGGAACTCCGAGAAGAAATCTACCCCAATGATGGCTGTATGGACGTCCGCAATGATGAATGGCCAGTTAAAGTTTTGACGGAGATCCAAGTTTAGCTGAGTGACGTACTTTCCATACGTGTGAACCATCGTCTGATTCGCTGCATACAATGTGAGATCGCTTAGGGTGGTTCTCTGTTTAACCAGAGTAATTGGTATGACGGAAACCACGGATCCTAAATCCCTGAGGATTCGAATGTGAGATGTGCGATCGGTGACTTGGAGTCGCTGCTCCTGAGTGACAGCTGCCTGAGCTGTGGTCTCGCTGCTTATGATATGGCTGTCGCTGAAAAGCGTGCTGGGCGACAGCTCATTTAATTTAACAACTGAAAGCGAGCGCATGGTGGACGACACTTCCGTGCCTTGTCAAAAATAACATTTGTGGTAAAAAACACAAATTGATCTGGGATCCCGAATTTAGCTGATTGTAATTTCTAGTTCGGCTTGGACTGCAAGATGAACTGCGTGAACGTCCGTTATGTTGAAGGCACTTGCAATGTGTCAAATTTTTCTGAAAGCGAACGTATGTATCGGATAGACCTTTCCACGGGCTGACAGCGGAGCAGATCGATGGGTTTCCTGACGGCGTCGGATCAGTGCCGATGCCAAAATTAGCGTGGCTGCCACCGTCTTCATGCATCTTGTCCGCAATTTTGGCAAGCTTGTCCAAATTGGTTTTTTCCCAGACTGTGAGAAGCGGACAAATCGTGGCTGGGATTCCGGCCATGAATAGACTGAGGATGATGTTCTCGGTGCCTGGGTACGGAGCTAGATGTCGCATGTTGGCCAGGATCTCAGAGGCGTTAAGCCAGTAGCACTTCCACCCTGAAGAAGTCTGCGTAATTTCGATTCTGGAGATTCGGAAAATTTTTGTAGCAAGCGATTTTTAATGGCTGCATACTTGCTTTCGTTCGGTGGTCGAGTAACCTGGTGAAGAATGTCCAGATCGAACTTGTCGATCTGGTGTAAGCGAAATGAGCGCTCAACTTGAGCGAACCACAAGTCTAGATAGCCATGTGCGAAGTTCGGCAAATGTATGGTTTTACGTGTCTGTTGCGAGGTGTCTCATCTCTGTTTGCTGGCACGCTTGCCCGAAGTGCCTCAAGTTGTTGCTGGAGCTCTCGAAAATAATCTGTCCGATTTGGTCGTCTTCCTAGTAACTATTGTTGTCAGCGCATGAAGAGCGCAGTTTGTTGACACTAGTGCGTATGTATTAGTGTGAAAATTGTAATTGAAATTGTAATTGAAAATTTTAATTGTATTGAACAAGAAAACATTAGAGCGTGATCGAAGTTTATAGTGATTTTTCGGTTGTCGAGGTCACTTATACGGTGATGCGATATTGCCAAGACTATTGCTTAAACATTAAACTTCTTATTGACTATAAAAATGTATGATATACTCATATATATGACAGTAGTTAATTTTCGCTAACACCTTGATCGTTGATATTCTCTCGCGAAAGCGTTGTCTGTTACGTACGCCGGTTAAGGCGACGTGATTCCCACGGGTAACACGGAAGAGAACCAAGAGTTGCCAATACGCTAGTTCCATAGTGAATCACTGGCAAGATTGCACCAGAATGTGGCTCTGGCAAATGACACCGCCAAACGCGCCAAATTAGGCCATGCAATCACTAGCAACCCAACACTGCTGATTTTGCGGAATCGTCAAAAGTTAGAACAAAGAACGACCCGAATTGAACCCTAGCCAATAGGAAAAAAGAGGGGAATTGATGACTCTAACTGGGAACACTTTTGTGTTCTATTCCGGTGATTCCTAGGGAAAAGTTGACACAGTCTTTGGTATAAAAGACCCCGGTTTAGCTGTACGAGGGGAGTCAAAGTCAGCGTTAGGAACTGGAAGTCTATTCAGAAAGTCTAAAAATCCATCAATACCAACTTGAATGCGTGCAAACCGCATAAGTCTAAAAGTCGGATAGCCTTTCGCGATATTGACCGCGGTAAATTTACGGTGCCGATGCAGTCCTTTTAAGGAAGCAAATATCCTCAAGGCTGTTACCACTTCCTGTCGAACAATGTCGAGTGCAATGTGAATCCTAAAGGACATGTGTTAATAATACCACGCCTAAAGCAATCCTGCCGATCTTTGCCGTTTCAAAAGTCAAAACTGAATACCAATTTTGTTCCACTATGTACCGAATAAACCGTGCAACTAACGATAAAAAAAACTATGTTCCCGTGTCACTAGGCGTAGCCTAGATCCTGCAACTACAACCCCGAGACACATATCAGCTCCAAGCACTTCCAGGATTCTGGACATCACCAAAGCGGACTCTACATCAATAATAAAAAGCCGATCCAATACCATCAACGCCACATTAATCTGACAACAAACATATAAAAGCAAATCTGCCACAACCTAAACAATTTCCTAAACGTATAAACGCATTTTTCAACACCAACACCTATAACTTGTAATTTAGTGAATGAATTTATTACCCCCCAAACCCATAGCACGATATTATATATATATATGCTTAATTCTACTTAACTTTTGCAACAACTAAAACCTCAACTCCGGAACGAGAGCTCTCAACGATGGAATAACCGAGGGTGAGTCAACGGGACCTTTTGCCCAATATTGTCTTATCTATATATATATATATGATCGTGCCCCATTATATTACACACACCATACCTAATACAATATTAGCATTCAAAGATACACTTACATACATAACATAACATAAGTGCACATTTAAATATTATTTACACTCATTCAGAATATCACTTGCTATATAAACCACATTTCAATACACGTTCATGTCCAATACACTTTTGCCCAACATATACATATAATAAACTTGTAATGTGAGCCTAAACCCACAGAAAAATGCATTGGTAGAAACCTATTAAAAGGGGGGCAGTGGTAAGAACGGAAGACTGGGTCAAGAAAATGACATAACTTTTGACGAACGACATGAACAACAGGGGATCGTATTGCACGGCCCGCGACGATCCAACGGCGCACGAAGTTTGCGAATGGGGAGGGAAAACGGCCAAAACATAGCCCGATTGTTTTCCACGATCAAGCATAAATTTGCTTGCGGGGCAATGTGGACAGAAAGACAGACTGACGAACGATTTCTACTATTTTTCAGGCACGTAAATAATTGTTCTGATTACGTTTGGAGAGGATAGTGGCGTCCAAAGAACCCACCCCAAATCCGGCGAGCTCAGCTGCACAAATCGTGTCTGCTATCCGGGCAGCCACTTCCTCAGCCCTATGTCCTCCAAGGACTAAGGCACAACGACACCACCGACGTAATCGTATCCATGACCGTTACCAGCTGACCAGACTTAGGTAGTGATGCCAGACATTTGCGCTGCAACAGTCCGAGGCGTGGTGGTGCCACCTATGTGGGATTATTTCATTATATAAAGTCAGCAATTGTGGTTTTTTGGTAAATATAAAGTTTATGAAGAATAAAGTCTATTAAAAGTTTGAAATAAAGAAACTAGAAATCTCTCGTCGTGTTGGCCCAGCGTCGTACGACCGTCGTCGTCAAAGGCTCGAAGTCAACTTTTCCTTCTCGTTTTTGGTTGCCTGCTTGTCGTGGTTTCTACTCGTAACGAGCTCTCTCTTACTCGTACTCGATCGTCGTCGTTGTTGATCTCATTCTCGTCCTCTTATGGATAATTGCTCGTCGTATTCTCTCATCTTCTGTATCCATCTCGTGGTTCTCAGGGTTGCCATCCATAATCGTTGCGTTCGTCGTCATCAGCTCGTCTCTTGGTTCGTGTCTAGGTAAATTGGTGTGCCTTTTGGCAAACACACCCCACATTCGGCCATCCGGTTTATGCTTTCGCCCCGAAAGCGTCGTCATCATCGTCGTCGTCGGGTGTGGACCAGCCCTTCATGTATTCAGCACAAGTCGATAAGTTTATAGGACCATCGAAATTGCCAATCTTCTGAACGTCGTAAGAATTCTCTTTGTACTTGACAATTTTATACGGGCCCAAGTATTTTGGTTTCAGGTTGAGGCCACTGCCGAATTGCGTAATTTTGATAGCAACAATATCACCAATAGTGTAGGGCGGTGTTAATAATAATAATAATAGTTGTGTGGGAGTAAGAAAGTGATATCTACACATACAAATCTGTAACGATTTTTTTAAGTATCGCTCGCCTAGCACATACGGTTGGACCTATCGACATGACTTTTTTTAAACTCTTCGTTCATGGTTAAAGATGTACGCTAGGAAAGGACTTTTTGATCGGCCTACTAGAAAGCCCAAAAAAATCGTATTTTTCCAAAATTTGCATTTCAAAGAACTCTTAATGCAGTTTTGAAACATACGTCATACAAATAATTATATGTGCATTATTTCTTTTGTTTTTATTTACTGTTATAAGTTTGATTAAAGAGTGCACAATAATTTTGCTACACTTTGTGTTTGCTAGCATCGAATTTCTGCCATTCTAATCGCTTTCCAGCTGAACTTTCTTGGTGATAGTGTAGCAAATCAATTTAAATTCGTAGAAATTTGTTCGCAACTCTTTTGTAAGTATGTATATTAATAAAATGGAGCTTGATTTGTGTATCATATTTTTTGTTATAAGGCCAAAATGCAAAGTGGTACATGTTTGTCTGATCGCGAGCAGGGAATTATCATGGGCATGCATGAAAGCGGCTCCAAGATCTCCGATATAGCAAGCAAACTTAACCGGCATAGGAACTGTATATCCAGGTTTCTGAAAAACCCAACAGAATATGGTACAGTTAAACGCAGCGGACGAAAGACCCACATCGATGAACGATACACAGGAGGATTCGATGAGCAGTGGTCAAATAAGGGCTCAAATGGGACTCCAAATCCCGATAAGTAGAATCGTTCAAATTCTACACGAAAATCGATTCCTTAAACATACCTTAATGGTACCTAAACCAAAGCTTTTTGAACGGCATATTAAGTATTGCTGACAATAGATACCAACTCTGGGAAGAAGAGTGGCACAGCACCGTCTTTAGTGATGAAAATAAATGTAACATAGATGGCCCAGACAACTGCAAAGAGACAACTGCGAGATTTGGGTCAGGATCGGCTATCCTGTTACAAGCGAGGTTTTGGCGGTGGAGCCGTAATGGAATGGGCGCCGCTTAGCTACAAAGGAAAGACCCCTATATGCTTCATATCCACTCGAATGAATGCCAGGATGTATGTAGAGCTTCTGGACAGTGAGCTTATAGAATTTGCTGGCAATTTGTACGGCGATGATTGGACCTACCATCCTTCCATTTTTCCATCCACACAGCAATGGTCATTAAAAAGGAGTGGGCGGATTATTAGTCAAAAAAATCCAAAATCCGAAAACCCACGTAGGAAAAATAAGAAGACGTTGGGCCGAATTGAGTTGTATATAGGTTGCACTTTATTTGCCTTCATCGGCGGGTCGTAAGTCAGAACTAACGCAATTCAAGCACAACTGTTTTTTTTTGGATAAGGAACGAACGATCGTCTACAGTCATCTGTATGAACCGTAAACAGTTACTTGCTTGTTAGCAGTTAGCAGCTTGTCGTTTTCGGAACCACTTTCGTACTGAAGGAATTCAGTACTCGTGGGGACACTTCGGAGGTTGTTGGTTTTTTAACCACTTTTGTATAGAATGATTTTATTACTCTAGGGGACACTTTGGAGGTTGTCGGTTGGAACTGACGGAGACATAAGTTGGAAGGTTGAATGGAATCTATGGCCTCTAGAGTTCTATGGCACTCAGTCAGGAATGCATCGATCTCTTGCGACTTGCCATCATTTGCGATGGTTTGCACATTGTGTTGAGGAACGAATACTCATATTTAAAGTTAACGGCAGTTTGCTTATTTCGAATTTGTAACGAGTCATCTCTAACCAAATGACAGTTCGAATCAGCTGACAACGAGAAGAAGACGTACCAGCAGCGTGCGTGTAAAATAAAGTTTTATAATTAGAACGCAAACTCACTTGTTTCTAATTATAAATGGTCCTTCGAGTCAGATCTGTCGCTGATCGGTTTACTCATCGTGTGAAATGGACAAACTAAAGCTAGTAAGGAGCAAACAAAAGTCCAGCCTAACGCGGCTTCTTTCGTTCGTCGAGAATCCCACATCGCGGTGTAATGCGCAGATTGCGGAAATCATGATGGCGAGACTCGATGCCGTTTGGGCAGAGTTCGACCGATCCACGGATAACATGTTCGAGTTTGCAGAATCTCGAGGCTATGTCGATTCCATGAGCGACTACGAGGTGTATGAAGGAAAGTACTTACGAGCTCAATTGCTCTATAAGCAGATAAAAGAGCAAGCTGGGGCAACAACAACAACAACAAAGATGGATAAGCGTGGTGAAATAGCTGGCGACGCCATTTCGCAGCCATTACAGCAACAACTACAAATACAGAGAGAGTTTTATGACCTTTTTCCGACAAGTACGGCAGCGCCAAGTACTGACGCGGTGGCGCCAGGCAGAGAAGTACAGTTGCCCAAGCTTCAAATCAAACCATTCGGAGGCGATTATAAGGAGTGACCAGCCTTTAAGGATTTGTATACAAACGCAATCCATTGCAAAGAGTATTTGGGAAAAGGCCAAAAGTTTCAATATCTCAAATCTTTTCTAGAGGGCGATGCGCAGCGTTTGATTAGTCATTTGCCTATCACGGAGGCGGCATATAACACAGCATGGGAACGCTTAGTCGAGCGCAAATGAAATTGTGCGTGGCTTGGATGCAGTCGGCCAAACTGGCCGCGACTGCTGGGTTATCCATCTCCTGTTGGCCAAAATTGATTCGGAGTCCAGACGCAAGTGGGTTGACTTCAGTCGAGATGTCACGTCCCCAAAAATTGAGGATTTGTTCGGATTTCTTGACGCTCGCTGTGAGGAGTTCGAGCTCAGCCAACCTGAAGGTACAAAAACAACTGCTACGCTTGGTCAAAACACAAGAGGATCGGCACGTTCATTTTTATCAGCTGGACATAGCTTTAAATGTGTTCAATGCAAGTCAGATGAGCACACATTATATGATTGCGCGCACTTCCTTGGACTTTCGGTAGAGCAGCGCCATGCCCTCGTGAAAGAGAAACGATTATGTTTTAACTGTCTGAAACCTGATCACGTATGTGCAAGATGCGAGTCAAGATATCGCTGCAGACAGTGTCACGGCAAGCATCATTCGCTTATTCATTTGCAAGTCACTTCTGATCCGCTTGCTGCAAATCAAAGTCAGCCAAGCGTCGCCATGATAGTACAGGGTCCGCAGGATCAACAAGAACAGAATGTTTCCATGGTGTCTATGAGTCACATTGCCCGAGCGCCATCTGAACGGATTGTCAGTATTCCTTTAGGGCAAATGAAAGGAACGCTACCCACTGCGATGGTGTATGTACTCAATTCCAAAGGGTCATATATAACTTGCCGAGTGCTGTTAGACACTGGCTCCGAATTATCCTATGTTTCGGAGCGATGCATCAAGGAACTAGGCATTACGCGATCGCCATCCCGAATTCTGGTCTCTGGTATCGCATCGGTAAAGGCTGAAACAACAAGAGGCTTCAGCACACTCAGCATGAAATCAAGGGTCTCACAGGATAAGCTAGAGGTAACTGCTCACGTGCTCAATAAGATAACGTCATCGTTGACAAGGAACACTATCGATGCAGGAGCCCTGAAGATCTTCGAGAATATTCCTCTTGCAGATTCTATGTTCAACACTATCTCTGAAGTACACACAGCAGATGGGCGCGTATTCTATATGCCACACCACCCAGTATCTGGTGTTAAACTACGAGTGGTGTTCGACGGTTCGTATAAACATAGAAGCGGTCGGTTCTTGAATGAGGCTTTGCATGTAGGTCCGTGCATTCAGAGGAATCTGTAACCGTCTTAACCAGTATGTATTTTCGGCAGACATTGTCAAAATGTATCGACAGGTTTGGGTGGCCGCTGAACATCGTAACTATCAAAGAATTTTGTGGAGGGAGGATCCTAATGAAGAATTATTCCATTATCAATTGTGTACCGTTACATATGGCACGACATGTGCTCCATTTTGGCTGTGAGAGTGCTGGAACAACTTGCAAATGACTACAAGCAAACCTATTTAAACTAGAGCTTGGTAAATGGGTTTCTAATAGCCAACACATTGGAGACCCGAAGGCAAGCCCATTCCCAGATGTTATGTGCATGTCAAAAGACGAGACGACCAAGGTCCTTGGCATTCACTGGCAGCCGAGCTCCGATACTTTAATGTACAAGATCAGTCTAACTAAATCCGCAGAGAGTACGAAGCGTCAGGTGTTGTCCGACGTTTCGAGAATCTTCGATCCACTGGGCTTGCTCGCGCCAGTAGTTGTTCAATTCAAGATATTATTCCAAGAGTTGTGGCTGCTTGATTTGGATTGGGACTCCCCCCTGCCAGCTAATTTGGCGAATTTGTGGCAGAGTTATCGATCAGATCTAACCAAATTGACAGACCTGCAAGTGAGGAGGAATATGGGCTATTCCTCCGGCGCGATTGAACTGCATGCATTTTCAGATGCGTCAATAAAAGCCTACGCCGCGGTTGTGTATAGCCGTATAAAGCATCCGGATGGGAGTATTGAAGTGTCCCTTCTTGCAGCAAAGACACGGGTGGCACCACTTAAACAACAATCATTGCCCCGCTTGGAACTTTGTGGAGCCTTGTTATTATGCCGAATAATTGCTTCTATCAAGACTGCTCTAAAGCATATGACTATCACGGTTCATGCTTGGACTGATTCTATGATCGTCTTGGCGTGGCTTTCCTTAATTCCGTCCAAATTGAAAACATTTGTTGCCAATCGCACTGCAGAGATTTTGGAAATTATACCGCGACATGCTTGGCACCATGTCAGCACAAAGCAGAATCCAGCTGATTGTGCTTCCAGAGGCATGATGGCTGCAGATCTTCTCAACTTTACTCTTTGGTGGAAGGGTCCACAATGGCTGCACGAAGAAGACCTGAGCTTGGTAAATCAACATGATCCTCAAACATCTATTCCCATTGCAGATAATCGAGTCACTGACGAAATTAAGACTGTTGCTCTGGTGGCCGTAGCAGAGGCAATTCCTGTACCATCCATAATAGACGAACTGGTTGCTCGCGTCTCGTCCTGGTGGAAGCTCGTTCGCATCGCATATGTTTTGAGGTTTGGTCGTTACAAAAGAACCGATGATAAACACAAACGCGGCCCGGTATCTCTAAGTTTTGACGAGATAAATGAAGCACGCATCTGCTGCATTCGACATGTGCAGGCAACATTTGAAGAGGATCGCCGAAGACTAAAAAATGGAATTTCTCTTAAAAAGGATTCAAAACTGCGCACACTCTCACCAATTTTGGACGACGATGGACTCCTACGCGTAGGTGGACGTTTAAGCAACTCGGAATTGTCTTTCTCAACCAAGCACCCGGTCATCATACCCAAAACACATCGCATCACGAGCCTTATTGTGGACAGTGAGCATTGGAGACACCTGCATCCGGGCGTGTCTGCACTTTTCGCCATTATTCGTCAGAAATATTGGATCTTAGGCGCACGAAATTTAATTCGTAAGATCACCCACAACTGCTTAAAGTGTTTTAAGCAGCGTATACATACTGCTCAACAGTTCATGGCAGATCTGCCGGCAGCCAGAGTTCGTCAAGCCTTTCCATTCCAAAACACTGGATGCGACTACGCAGAACCCATGATCCTTAAAGTGCACAAGGGGCGTAATCCACGCAAAGAAAAGGGCTACATATGCCTTTTCATTTGCATGGCTACCTCAGCGCTACATCTGGAATTGGCAACCGATTTAAGTACTGAGACCTTTCTTGCAGCCCTCCGCCGTTTCATTTCACGCCGTGGAAGTGTACCCAAATGTTCAGCGATAATGGCCGCAACTTTGTCGGTGCTAAACGTCAACTTAATGAAATGGAACAGCTTCTTCGATCACAACGACACCGTCACTCAGGCATTCTCGACAGAAGGCATAAAATGGAACTTCATACCGCCGCATGCTCCTCATTGGGGTGGTAAATGGGAGTCAGCCGTACGATCGGTCAAGCTGCACCTCCATCAAGTACTGGGTAGCACAACTCTTACATTTGAACAGATGCATACTTTATTAGCACAAGTGGAAGCCGTGGTTAATTCACGACCACTGTATACGACCTCCGACACCGACATTGGCTATTTGTCTCCAGCACACCTGTTGATCGGTCGTCCGTACACTTTGATACCAGAAGGAGACCTGGAAGCAGTGCCTGCCAACCGATAAGACTACTGGCAGCAATCTCAATCTCTTCTTCACGGCTTTTGGAAACTTTGGCGTCAGGAGTACCTGACCACCTTACAACAGCGTCCTAAATGGACAACTAGACCCCCAAACCTGAAGTGTGGAGACATGGTTATAATCAAGGATTCGAATACACCACCTGCAGCATGGGTTTTGGCAAGGATTCTTGAGACCTATCCTGGGCCTGATGGCAGGCCGCTACCGAATTCTGAAGCCGAGTTTTAGGGCCGGGCGGTATGTTGAGGAACGAATACTCATATTTGAAGTTAACGGCAGTTTGTTTATTTTGAATTTGTAACGAGCCATTTTTTTGGTTTCGAACCTTTACTTTGTTTGTAAATCCCTGGCTTTGTTAAGAATTTCTTATTTTTTATGCATCTGTAACCAAATGACAGTTCGAATCAGCTGACAACGAGAAGAAGACGTACCAGCAGCGTGCGTGTAAAATAAAGTTTTATAATTAGAACGCAAACTCAATTGTTTCTAATTACATTGAATAACCTTTTTATTGAGTTGTTCACCAACGACCGTTTGTTTTCGAAACGCTAAGTTATGTTGTTTCAGGCTGAGCGGAAACCATCGTTGGTGAGTGGCGAATTGGAAACTATGGAATTAGCTTCACTAATAGTTTTGGCATTTAAATGGAATAACTTTTCGACAGCGGTAAGTCTCGGATTGTCTTTATAGACCGCTGTGAAAATGTGACGAAACGTGGGCCAGCGAAGATAATCGCCCGAGAAAACTTCTGTATCGCACGGAGGTAACTGGCAACCTGCCGGAGTATAATTTGGAGAGTTGCAGGAGTTGGATTGTGCTGATTGAGACGTCGCTCGCTCAATTTGCTCGTTTAGTTGAGCTGGACATGACTCGTGAACTGAGTAGCAGTAGTCATCGTTTGCCTGGAGGATTGGCAAGGTGTCGATCGACCCCCTACTGCTATTCGCTCCGAACAAGCTTCATATGCTTGTTCGACTTTGTCCCATAGGGCTCGGAGGTGATCTCGGCGGACTTGGAATGTGTAGTGGGACGGCGTGGAGTGGCCAGGAGTGTTGACCATCGCCTCGAATTGGCTTACACGGTCACTAACGGCAATAAATTTATGTAAGGCCGCAGTTGTGGAAGTGAGCTTCTAGGTGGGTGGCATTTCGAATTTTATTTATAAATGTGTACTAGCGGCCCGGTACGTGCATCGCTACGTATACAATGAAATATAAATTCACTTATTTAAACAACAAAATGTTTATTGATTGTTAGTTGTTTTAAAATGTAATCCAAAACATTTGGATAAACAATATTTTTTGTTTTTTTCGTTTTGAGTATAAATAAACAAACGGCTGGGGGTACCCACTCTGGAACACGCAACACAAGGTTGGCCATGTTAAAAACACGATTCTTCCAAATTCACACAGCAAACGTTAAGTGTTTGCCCTTGGGCCTTCTTGATAGACATCGCAAATGAGAACCTCGCAGGATATTGCAATCGTTTGAGCTCAAATGGCATATTAGTTAGAGTCATAGGAATACGTGGTGTAAAACAAACTTCTTCTATTGATTTATTTGATAAGATAGTAGCTTCAATAAAAATTGGCAATACCTTTTTCACTACCAATCAATACCAATGGTGCCATTACACAGTTTTGGTGCTCCTGCCGCTCGCTGCAAAAAGTAATTTTCAAGCAATTGGCCTGGCTGGCAAAGCAATGCGGAGGGGGTTTCCAATCTCGGAGCCAATATGGGAAGAAATGGCCTGACTCTACTTCTTCTATGGGATGTAGAAAGATTTTTAAACTCTTTATAGCTTAAATAGATGTTTTAAATTATTGGCAATTTTAGCTTAAAATTTAAAGTTAATGCTGAGGCTTACAGAATCGCGGAAGAGTCGCGGAAGTATCGTGGAAGAATCGCGGAAGTATCGCGGAAGAGTCGCGAAAGTATCGCGAAAGAGTCGCGGAAGTATCGCGGAAGAGTCGCGAAAGAATCGCAGAAGAGTCGCGGAAGTATCGCGGAAGAATCGCGGAAGTATCGCGGAAGAGTCGCGGAAGTATCGCGAAAATATTGCAAAGAATCGCGGAAGTATCGCGAAAGAGTCGCGGAAGTATCGCGGAAGAGTCGCGGAAGTATCGCGGAAGAATCGCGGAAGAGTCGCGGAAGTATCGCGGAAGAATCGCGAAGTATAGCGGAAGAGTCGCGGAAGAACCGCGGAAGAGGCGCGGAAGTATCGCGGAAGAGTCGCGGAAGTATCGCAGAAGAGTCGCGGAAGACTCACGGGAGTATTGCGGAAGAGTCGCGGAAGTATCGCGGAAGAATCGCGGAAGTATCGCAGAAGTATCGCGGAAGTATCGCAGAAGTATCGCGGAAGTATCGCGGAAGTATCTCGGAAGTATCGCGGAAGAGTCGCGGAAGTATCGCGGAAGAATCGCGGAAGTATCGCGTACATACTATAATCAATCGGACTGTTGTAATTAAAAGCAGCATTCATCATTTCTGCCAAAACAGCACGAAGTATTCGAGATCGCCGTGAACGATTCAGTACAGGTACGGGGTCAACAGATCTATTTCGTGCATTACCTTCATTTGCTGTCCGTGATCGTCTTTGTAATACCGCATTTGTACTACGCGTTCGCCTACCTATATTTGTTCGTCTAGGTCGTTGCAATATTTCTTCATATAAAAAAGAGAAATTGAGAAAAGTACACGCACATATATATAGTAGATTTTAACAACTCTAGACCACCATTTATACGAACGACCGGAAATGTTTGACGAAAATCACTTGACAATAAAATCAAAGCAGCTGCCCGTAAACATTGAAAAAAAATGTAATAACTGAAGAACCGCTTAACCAATTTTGTGCAAACTTCACAAAACCCATCTACTAAGTAGTCCGATAAAGGCCTAAACATTTGATTAAGCTAGATGAGCCCGTTCTTGAGTTATAACCAGACACAAAATTGACACTTTATTTTATATAAGAGATGAAGGTCGGAACACCGGAATGACACACTGAAATGTGTGGAATCGAAACACTGGAACGTGCGATATTGACACCTGGAACGGGTGGAAAGGAACACTTGGACTTTGTATATACTTTGTAATACGTTGTTTTTAAGTTTGGAATATAGTTCAAAAAATTAAATAAGGAACAGAACAGAGTTTAGGAAACGCAGAACGGTCACACTGCCTTGGCTGAAATTAAAACCGTAGTTCTAGAACTGTAAAAAACGACTATATCTTAAAGTTTATAGAAATTCGTTGAAAAACAGAGATAGCTCAAAAACTGAGAGTCTAGTTCGCGTAGAAACCGACAGACAGACAGACGGACATGGCTAGATCGACTCGGCTGGTGAAGCTGATCAAGAATATATATACTTTATGGGGTCGGAGATGCCTCCTTCACTGCGTTGCAAATATCATGGCAAAATTATA
Organism: Drosophila triauraria; assembly: GCA_014170255.2. Lineage (NCBI taxonomy): Eukaryota > Metazoa > Arthropoda > Insecta > Diptera > Drosophilidae > Drosophila > Drosophila triauraria. The sequence goes on from JABJVT010000008.1 coordinate 4,057,032, forward strand.
TACCCTCTGCAAGGGTATAAAAAAAGGAGGCCTTAAAACGTCCAAAGATAACCTAACCGGCACTGCTATGTAAGTTAATATGTTACTGTTAAATGGATGTAGATATTATAAATGTTTTATAAAGCAACTAACATTTCTAAAACACAATTGTTCTGACTGGGACTCGAACACGCGACCTTCAGATTTAAAGTTCAGCACACTAAGCATGACGCCATTCAGGTAAATCAGAGAATGCTGATGAAAACAAATGCATAGTATACCAAATTATGCTCCATAAACGCTCCAACGAGGAGCTTTTTTGGAGTCCCTTTTCACTCCAACTTCGGAAATTGCACCTTTTGGTAGTCTACTTTCGCTCCTACTTCAGAGCGCTCCGATAACGCACCTTTAAGGTGCAATTTCGGAGTCCACTTTCGCTCATACTTCAGAGCGCTCCGAAAACGCACCTTTAAGGTGCTATTTCGGAGTCCCTTTTCGCTCCATCTTCGGAGCGCTCCGAAAACGCTCCTTTAAGGTGCTATTTTGGGAGTCGCTTTTCGATCCTACTATGGAGCGCTCCGAAAATGGTTGGCTGGGTTTGGAAATGTATAGTTGTGTTGCTGCATTATTGGGTGTATGTATTAGTGTAGTTCTATATGTATAATTTAAATTTATTTTCAGTGTTGTGGACTGTATGGAAATGTGTATGTATGTCGTCGTGTGAATATTTATGGATGTACGCTTGGAACACAGTGTACGAGAAAAAAATGTATGAGCCGTTTTTGGCGGAACGTTCTTTGAAATTTCGGAGCTCTTAATTTTCGCTGCGGCTGAGCGCGTATGTATATTTTCACAGTCACTTTCTTTTTGCTTGGAAATTACCACTTTGTTCAAAAAAAAAAAAATTGAATTTTTAATAAAGTTAGTAAAATAAAGTAAGAATACTAGTACTTATCTTTTTATTTAGGAACCAATATGCTGCTGAACGCTGGAATGCGGAGGCGATCAGGAAGAAAACCCTGCTCTATGAACCATGAAAAGGAGTGGGCGAATTATTAGCCAAAATAAGAATGGTCGAGGTTGAAGTCCCAAAATCCCACGTAGAAAAATAAGTAAATGGGTTGGGCAGAATTAATTTGTGGTATAATTGAACTTTATTCGCCTTCATCGGCCATCGAGAACTAGAAACTAACATACATGTCATTAATAGAAGTTTGGGAGAGCGAATTGGAACGCTCTTGCTGACTGGAAGTCCGGAGGAAGAGAGAGGGCGAGAATGAGAGGGAGAGAGAGTGTGCGAGAGCGCTGGGCTCCGTGAAGCGGGACATTTCAAAGCCGCTAGCGCTTCACACTGGCTTTCGAAAATAAGCGCCGTCTTGGCGCGAACAATCTTTTAAAGTTAAAAAATATATATATTATATTTGTAAAAATATTATTTTTTTTTGGCCTCTGCAGCTAATCTCCCAAAGGTCCTCAAAAAACAGTTGTTCAGTCTCAGCAATATGTATATGCAATAACAAAAGTAGCGATTATCAGGTCAAACGCGAATGCATATTATGCTGACATGAAGAAGTCGAATTGGGCACCGTTTCCCATTTCTGCATAGATCATAATACACAGTAACCCACATTTCTTTTACACACAATTTCGTTGACATAAACATATTCTTTATACTTGGTTTAGCTATAAATACCGTTAAGTTTCCTCAATAAAATCAGTAATTGTTTTGACCACAATGCAAGCGTTACTCATTTGGCTGCATTCAACAGAGGCATCTATAGTCCAACTGGTTCATGTTCTAGTTGCAGCGACACAAGGCAGACAGTTCAAGTACTGTATGCCAGGCAACTTAGCCTGCACTTTAACATTTGGTGACCCCGACGGTCTAGGAAACATCCTAGATCCATAAGGGATTTGAATCATCCTTTGGCTCAGAACTCAGATTTCTAGCTGCTCCTAATCACAGAAAACATCCGACCTTTGAAGGATTCTAATCATCCATTGGTCACAATTTCAATGTTTTCAATCAGGCGACACTTTGAGGGATTTCAATATCCTTTTGGCTCCGGACTTCTAGCCGTTGATCACATTCAGTGATTTCTACAGGAAACTATCCTGGACACAATTCTCAGAGTTGTCAACAAGGCGACACTTTGAAAAAATCTTCCAAGTCATTGTTCAACTTCTTCGACCATCGACGGTTGCGAACAGGAGCGTATCCAGCTTTTCAGCAAATAAAACACTCCCAACGGGTCAGAAGTGAAGTAACACTATAATGGCTAATACAAAGGAAGAGCAAGCAGTCGCCGAGACGTTAGACTTGCAAGAAAAGATCAGTCAAGAGATCTCGAAATATATCCGCAACTACAAAAAGGATTCAGCGGAGAGGAAACTAAATCCCACGTATTACCAAACCAAATTGGCCGCCATCGATGACGCAGTTCTACAATGACTGTCGTGCCACATACGAAGAATACAGAGCGAACATGCTCGACAATATAGAACAATCAACAAGCCACGCTGATGCAAATCCAGAATCGGGAAGTATACATCAGCCCACGATAGCATCTGACAAACTCAGAACGGCATGTCGCCGACAAAGGGCGATATCCGAGTCTATCAAACGCGCTCTGAAAGAGTTTTCAGAGACAGGACAGACCGTCACAAGTGATTTGATAAAATCACTATGGTCTCAGACGCAAGAAATTAATTTTTCCGTTCACGAAGAATACGATGACCCAGTTAAGGGAGGATATGATATACAGTTCTTCCTAAGACTGGAAAAGGAAATTCAAGCGGTCTTAGGGGCAAAAATCAATCATCAAGCAACGAAGATGTGCACTTGCCCAGAGTCAGCAACCCAAAATTCGATGGAGATCTGCTCAAATGAACTCAATTTTTCGATATATATTTAAATTGGTTGACGCTTACAAAAATCCCCGACATGTAGCAGACACGATTTTCAATCGTCTCCTGCAACAACGCACAAATAGTAACGATCCGAAGTCATTAAAAGAATTATACATTACAACGATTGAGTCCCTGGCATCATTAAAGGGACTTGGCATCGATGTATCTAGCTGGGATACAATATTGATTGCCATCATCAAGCAAAAATTAGATTTTGCAACTAGAGCCCTATACGAACAGTCGTTAGATGGGTCTCCAGAGCTACAAAGCTTGGACACAATGGTCAGCTTCCTGGATCAACGAATTCGAGTACTGGAGACAGGAAAAAGAGGCCAACAGGCACAACAAGGGAGCATATAAAATCTACATGTACCTTTGCCAGCGCTGGAAAGGTATCAAACTGTCCGTTTTGCAAAAGGAATCATCCGCTTTACAAATGCGATGACTTCCGCAACAAAACAGTACCCGAACGACTCAATTGGGTGCATAAACAACTGTTGTGTGTAAATTGCTTTAGCAGTGACCACAAGGCAAAGGAATGCCGAGGTCGCACGTGTTTTAAATGTGACAAAAAACACCATACATTGCTGCATCTAGAAACCACATCAGGTGCAGCAACCGAGCCACAATCACTTACTGTAGGTGCAACAAGCAACAAGCAAAGTGGCAGTAAAAGCAAGCAATGGCCAGGTTGCGACCTTCAGAGCTCTGCTTGATTCAGGATCACAAATAAATTTGATTTCTGAACGAATGGCGTCAATGCTATCACTAAAACTCCACGGTACTTCACTACGTATCGAAGGAATTGGAGGCAATCCAAAAACTAGTAGAGCCAGAGTAAACGTGCTGATGAAATCGATGCATAATGACTTTACTCAACAAGTTGAAGCTTTTGTGTTACCACACATCATAGCTGATCAACCGGCTCATCAGTTAAATTCTACAAATCTACAAGTCCCGAGCAACATTGCCCTAGCTGATCCAAGCTTCGACAAGCCAGGAAAGATTGACATGCTTATCGGAGCCGAGCACTATTATTCATTGCTTCTACCAAACCAGACTCAATTAAAGCCAGGAGGCCCAATTCTTCAAAATACAAAACTTGGATGGATTGTGGCCGGAAAAGTTTCGGCGGAGCAAAACTCTGCTGCAATTTGTGCAGCTGCCGCTACAGATGAAGAAATTGATACGCTGTTGGAACGCTTCTGGACCTTAGAAACTCTAGAAACTGAAGAAAAACATCGATCGCCGATGGAGGCTCATTGCGAAAAACATTTTGTAGGAAATCTCCAAGTTGCAGCTGATGGAAAATTTATTGTCAAACTCCCATTTTCTGAACAATCTTCAGCCCTGGGGGTATCACAAAGAACTGCAACAAACAGATTCCTGGCACTGGAGCGGAGAACTTCACCTGAAATCTGGAAAGGGTACGTGGACTTTATGGAAGAGTATGAAGGACTTGGACATATGAAACAAGTGCATCCCTCAAACATACCAGCGGATCACTACTTTATCCCACACCACTGTGTGCTAAAACCTGAAAACAGCACAACAAAACTACGGGTAGTATTTGATGCTTTCTGTAAAACTACAAGCAACAAATCTTTGAATGATATATTGCATGCTGGACCCACTGTCCAGAGCGAGCTGTTTGCAATCTTGCTACGCTTTCGCACTCACAAATGTGTTCACAGCAGACATAGAAAAAATGTATCGGCAAGTGTGGATGCACCCTGATGATCAATTTCATCAATTAATCGTCTGGAGAAAGAATCCATCTGACGACCTTAAATATTACCGACTCAAAACCGTCACTTACGGTACAACGTCAGCCCCATTCCTAGCTACAAAATGCTTGGAGAAGGTCAATAATAAATTCCCGCTTGGATCATCCGTATCAAAGCAAGATTTCTACGTCGACGACTGCCTCACTGGAGCAGACAGTATTCCGGAAGCAGTCCAAATTCAACGAGAACTAAACCAAATATTATTGCCATCCGGATTCAAGCCCCGAAAATGGTTCTCGAACTACGAACAAGTGTTAACAGAAATTCCTAAGGAAGACATTGTCAACAATGTCAAGCTAGACGAAACACTGAAACACTACAGTGTGAAGACATGGGTCTGCTATGGATACCACAAAAGGATCAACCAAAGACTCTTTAATTATTAAGATGAATAACGCCATACGATTTTTTTGCACACGTTTTTTATACCCGGTACCCATAGGGTACAAGGGTATTATAAGTTGGTGCCAACCGAGAATGTATGTAACAGGCAGAAGGAGAAATCTCAGACCCTATAAAGTATATATATTCTTGATCAGAATCACCAGCCGAGTCGATTTAGCCATGTCCGTCTGTCCGTCTGTCTGTCCGTGTGAAACAACAGATCTCAGAGACTATAAGAGCTAGAGTTACCAAATTTGGTGACAACATTAGAATCTGTTGCACGCAGATCAAGTTTGTTTTAAAATTTGGCCACGCCCACTTCCGCCCCCGAAAATCATAAAAAACGACATAAAGCCATATGCGTGATTTTCGGCGTAAAGTAAATAGACAATCTTAATAAGTAGGCAATCATGGACGTGTTCTGAAAATTTGAGTAAAATCGGATGATAAACACAGAAGTTATTAAGCAATAAAGTTTCTGAGAGGAGAGAGAGAGAGAGCGCACGTGCGTGTTGCTCAGCATGTTCCTAGCAACATTTGTCATTGTTGGGTGTTGCTCAGCATGTTCCTAGCAACATTTGTCGCATTTGAGAGTTGCCCAACATGTTCCTAGCAGCATTTGTCTCTTTTGAGTTCTGCTCAACATGTTTCTAGCAATATTTGTCTCTATTTGTCAACATTTCCATTTTTCCATGTTCATGTGCTGTTTAATTTCACCCACAATGCTTTGGGTACCGGGTATCTTACAGTCGGTCACACTCGACTGTAGCTTTCCCACTTGTTTCGAGCTGGCTCTAGGAGCTGGCTCCAGGCTCTCTTGAAATTTTGCTCTCTCGAATTTTTTATCTCTCGTACACATACAGCGACATCCGACGACCGTATGTGCACACATATTCTCATGCATTGTTAATCTGCCTGCATGTATTTGTTTGTTTACATCGTGCTGTCGAAATATACCCTTTACTTATAAGTTCTAAGTTAATTTTGAAAGACGCTTACTCGAATATAGTATACACAATAGTAATGGCCGGATATATGTCCGTATATAAAGAAACATAATATATTTTTACATTATGTCATATTGAAACTACTGTCATTAGGGTATTTAACGTGCGACTTGTTAAAAATATGCGAATACAACGATTTTTAGGTGCTAATGCACGCAAGTCGTGCCTCAAGAAAATAAAAAATATATGTAAATAAATAATACAAAATATAAAAATATATGTAAATAAATAATAAAAAATATAAGCAATTGAAGAAATAAGAAATATATAAGGAAAGCAATAGTTAGGAAACTAGATTAGGTGGGGAACATGGAAATGTTTTAATGTGTAAAATTAAAACATTTCAAGTCGACTCGAAAGTCATATATGTATATACATATGTATATGACCCCATTACAATTTGAATAGCCTCCCCGTGGTGTTCCCTGGGTACCGATTATATACATATGTATGTATGTATGTATATATTTACATTGTATTTAATATAAACGTACGAATGTACATAATCATGTACATACATATGTATGTATGTACATATATAAACGGTAGCAAATTCGAGCGGCGCACTATGAAAACTTTTTAATTAAGGAATATTTTGCTAGATAATTTAAAAACCAATTTGCATCAAAAAAGCTACATATACACAAAATATAAAAAGCTTTCTCTGTAATTTTGGAAAAAGTCAATTATATTCATATGTTCATAGTTAATCTATATATATAAAAATGAAACCCGTTTCGCGTTGTCAGCGCAAAACTCAACAACGCCTGGACCAATTTGGCCAATTCTTTTTTTTTAAATGTTCGTTGAAGTCCAAGGATGGTTCTTACGGCGAGAAAAAATCGAATAATATCCGGGAAAACGCTAAAAACAGCCCATTTTCTTTTTCACATACATAACTAAAACGGCTGCTTTGATATTATTGTCAGGTAATTTTCGTCAAACATTTCCTGTCGTTTGTATAAATGGTGAGTCTAGAACTGTTAAAGTGTACTATATATATGTGCGGTTACTTTTCTTATTTTCTCAAGACCAAGACGCGTTCGCCATAGAACGCGTAGTACAAATGGGGTATTACAAAGACGATCCCGGAGTGCAGGTGAAGGTAATGCACGAAATAGATCTGTTGACACCGTACCTGTAGTGAATCTTTCAAGGTCATCACGAATACGTCGTGCTGTTTTGGCTGAAATGATTAATGTACGGATACATTGAAATGATGGACGCAATATGTTCGCGACTCTTCCGCGATACTTCCGCGCTCCTCCGCGACTCTTCCGTGATTCTTCCGTGATACTTCCGCGACTCAAGCGGAAAAATCTTTTTTACATATAGTGCCATCTCTGATACATAGCATGCGGCGCGTGTTTGACATCTACTCATTGTTCTCTGCTCAGTTAGAATTATGTGACAAACCGGTATTGTGTTCACCGTGAAATTGTGATGCAGCCATTAGTCTTTAAGGTGGTAAGTTGAACTATGTAAATTATGTGGATCGTGCATTTGAGGTTAAATTCACCACTCTGTCCATAGCCCAAAATGCCTAGAGGACGACGTGCGAACATCGGCCGCCGCACAAGACATGCAAGCCAGCAACAAGTGTATTCACAGAACTTAAGCGAAAAAAGACAAACTAGGAGGACACGAAGATCATTGGCAACATACTATCGCTTGGCATTCCAATATGATCCCACTGCAAACTACAGTGATGATGAAAATGTAGATACTTGGCCAAAGACGACTATATGCCGATATTTCAAAGTTCAAAAGAGAAACGGATGGATTGTGCTGCGCAAGTGGAAAAGTCAAACTGGATCCATTACTTACACCACCACAGCCACTGAAACCATTGTTCGATGGAAGTGATCCCGATTCCAGCCATATTCTCCAACACATCCTTGAATACAATAACTGCTGTCGCATGACTTACTTTGGCGCTAATATCTTTTGAGAAGGCCACTTGCAAGGTAAGCATACAACACACATAACCAAACTACATATACACCACACACTACACAATCACACGATCAGAAGTTACACCGTATTCTTCAACAAATGATTGTTTGCAATTACAGATACAAGGACAAATATATCATTTGAATGGTTCAATGGTGCCAACACCAGATGAACAGCATCAATTTCTGCAAATATATTTCATTTCGTCGATGGTGGATCAGCTGAATGTGCGGTGCAATATACAGGGAACACAACAGTTAAAGAGACGAATTATTGAAAAGTTGCAAGCATTTTTTCACTCTAATAATGCTGTGGTTAATATGTTCAAAACAGCATAAGAACGAATGCCATCGGATCGCAGGAATTTAATTTAGGCATCCATTATTAACGGAAAGTACGCATATTAAAATGTATGTATTCCTCGAATACCAATGATTATGACTGATCTACCGTTTGACTTCAAACGATTGAAATTTCCTGTTTGCCTTGCGTTTGCAATGACAATTAACAAGTCGCAAGGCAAATCGCTTAGTGTTTGCTGGAGAAATTTAGAAAATTATTGTTTTTTACATGAGCAGTTATACGTGTCGTGTTCAAGAGTTGGGAAACAATCCGCTTTGTTTGTGTTAATGTCAGACCAAAAAACAACAAATGTGGTTTACCAAAGAGCACTTCAATGAAACGGATAATTTGCGGACACGTATAACGCTTCGATTCAGTATGTACTTTGGATTCACTTTCATTCACTTAGAGAAGTTCATCTAAATAACACTTCATTTTTGTATCCGAAATGAATTCATTACTGTTGTGAAATGAAATAAAACTTTTCCTTTTCAAATATAAAACAAACAAAAAAATGTTTCTTCATCTTTTAATCTCCAAACGAAATGTTACATAAAACGAAGCCATCTGGTGGCGAAACGGAGTTCGCCGGGTCAGCTATATATAAAAATGGGAATTTATAAAAAATTATAATACAATTTTTAATATATTATGTATATATAATAGCTAATGCTTACTTAAGTTGTAATAAGCTAATACATCAAATAAACTTTTATTATCTGTATGCACACACAACCCCCACCCCTTTTTCTACTGCTGTCAATAAAATTAGTTTAAGCCCACAAATGATTTCGGCCCGAAAATCGTCTTTGCGCACACGAAAGCACACATGCGCACACGAAGGCACACATGCGCACTTGCCTTTTCGTTGCCCTTACTCACACAAGCAAGTGCATTCTATTTTTAGATTTTTACGCTCTGAGAGCGAAGAGAGCAAGATTTTCGTCGCAAGGAAAAATAAGGCACCATACGCAAAAGCAATACATGGCCGTTCGGCATCTTATAAATTATATTGTCTTTGGATCAACTATGTGGCGATCCCAAAAGAGCGAAGCTTTAACTATCACCAAACGAGTTCTAAGTTCCGAATCTGCACAGATATTCGACCCACTAGGACTATTTGCCCCTGTTGTAGTGAAGGCAAAAATATTTACAACGAGGTCAGAAGAAATCCCAACACAGAGGACGAAGCTGAAGTTTCCGATCCTTCCAACGTTGCTGGCAATGCTACTTATCCTCCCACTGGCAATGGGACAACCAATAAATGTAACGCAATTCACAAATAAGCCCGGAATATTCTACGAAAGACTCGGCACTTCCAGAATGGCAATTTCAGAATGGACCATCATTGTCTACTACGACTTGAAACAATATTGGACCGATATGAGAATACTATCGGACGGGATTGATGAACTAAAACATAAGTGTTCAGAATTACGAAATGCAAATGCCTGTAACTCTATACTACATTTTCAACATTTATATGGCGAGTTACAACCAGGAAATGATATGATTAACCACTCCCGAAAGCGCAGATCACCACTTGATATAGTCGGAAACGTAGCGCACTCATTATTCGGCGTGCTTGATTCAAACTATGCAGAAGGAATGGCCAACGAAAGTCAAATCCAACGATGAAGTGCTGATGATGCTGCTTAAGAATCAAATGTCTGTTCTTGATTCCACTATAAACTTAGTCAGAAAAAGCAATTCAGCCAACGACAAGCGAATCAGGACGCTAGAACAACTACTAGCTACTATCAACAGAGAGAGAGGCAAATACGAAGGCGAATATCTACAGCAAGCATTCATGGTCCTAACAGCCCAGCTAACCCTGCTTGCGACGGGGATGCAGCGGATGCAAAATGAGATAGCTAGCGTCCTTACTGATGTCCGCCACCGAAGCATTAGTTTCATGGTAGTACCTCCTCAGCAACTGAGAGGTCAACTAGATCAAATTCGGGATCATCTTCTACCAGATCAAATGTTACCGGTATCATCGGAAAATGCTATCCAGCTCTACAGGCACGCTGAAGGCACAACAACTACCGTTTATGTAATCTTCAAGATTACACTTCCTCTGGTATCCACAGCGCAGGAGGAAGTGTTCAGAATCATCCCCATCCCGGCGTGGAAGGCAGGAAGCTGGCACAGATTCGATATCAAGACAAATATCATTGCCGTCAATTCTCATAGAGATCAATTTATGGGACTGACTGAAGACGAATTTGAGTTATGTCTAAAAGTGCCAAACGACGAGCACATATGCTTCAATTATCAAGCTACGTTTAGCGCGCAGAATCGGTGTGAATTTTAGTTGTTTAACAACAAGACTAAAAAACTATTCAAACAAAATCCGATCTAATTTGGACAAAGACGCATCAACGGAACAGATGGATGTTTGCAACACACAGTCCCATAGGGCTTCCAGCTGTATGCAAAGGAACACCTTCCACAGTACACCTTGAAGGAACCGGCTTGCTATCACTCTCCGCAGGCTGCACCGCGCGCAACTCAAAAATTAGTGTTGGCACATTCAACACTACGATCAGCGAAACGAAATCAACATACGTTCGCTTTGGCAATATCACCAAGTTTGGTGTAGAAGAAACATCAGAGCGAGCTCAAGAAACTACAACCCGAGTATCCGAACTGGACGAATTAGATGTCCTACCACAAAGGCTGGCCAAACTGAAGGATACAACATGGAAAAATCACTTCAGCACTGTGCAGCACCATCAAGTAGCTGCCTATATGGCCTTAGCAATATCAATTATAGTGAGCATTGCTTTCATTCTACGACGGCAATGCAGCAAATGGGAGCCACGACAACAGACATCCAAACCTCAGGAAAACGCTGAGCAGTCGTTACCGGAACCAGCCCCACGCAGGTTTGCTTTCAACATTAGCGATGACAGACAGTTCAAGTACTGTATGCCAGGCAACTTAGCCTACACATTAACAAAAGTGTCCAATTGATACAATCATCAGAAATCAAAAAGTGAAATAGTTTCTGTAAGTGTATGAAAAAATGTGGTCTTAGATCAAAGGAATTAAACAAAATATCTATTTGACAAAATGCCAACATCTTAAAAAAAAATTTAATTGTCTGTAACTTCAAAAATATTTCTCGAATCTACTTTACGAATTTTTTTTAAATCTTGACTGTATTTAACCCGTTAAAAAAAAGAAAGCGAAATTTCGAAACAATGCTACGTGAGTCGATAGCCATAAGCATTTCGTATTTACTGACAAAAATTAAGATCGATATTTCCCGATCCACCGATCGAGAATCACACTCCAACTATCCACGCCAAGGGTCTGTACAATTGCATTAGGCTTAATGAGGCTTTGGTATCAAGCAGCGGCAAAATATAAAATAAGTTACGATAACATTTAACTGCTTGCTGAAACCGCTTGCTGTAACTGCAAATTTCTTTCGGCCGCCGACATATTCAGAACCTTAAGTAAAACTTGAACCAACCTTCCGAGCTCTAAAAAAAAAACCAAGGCATAAAAAGCACAACAAAAAAAGTAACTGACCCGGGATTTTAACCCCGATTACCCGATCCACCGATCGAAAATAACACTTAAACCATCTACGCCAAGGCCCGTATAATTGCATTGATCCTAATGAGGCAGCGGAAAAATATAGAATAATAACAGATAACAGAAGTAAGATGAGGTTGTTACCATCTCTAATCCACTACGAATCGATGCATTTGGCAATATGGATTAGCCAAGCCTGCGTAGGAAATGACAATTTTAACTAGCATACGAGGAGACTAGCATAGAAGTAACGAGACAAGGACGACGACGTGCTGTCAGGCGTCGGTTTTGAAAACACCGCCAAGGAAGAGCTGTCGTACAGAAACGGGAATAAAGATTAAAAAAAAAATAAATCTTGCTTTTAATTTTTAATAAGAGAAATTGCCGTGGCTTTGGAGCGAAGCCACGGTCGACCTCCCCAAACCCCAAGCCCCCTCTGGGCCACCGCGCTTGCTTGGTCGAGCAACGTGGGTGTTAATGATGCAAATATCAACCTTCAACGCGGTGCTTCGGACATCTTGGGAGAGGTAAAACCCCAAAAACTGTCGGATGTGGGCGAGGAGGGGTTGCTGAAACCAAGTCCAGTTGTCCCAGCTCCGTTAAGACCCGAAGGGAGTGCAAGTATTACTTCACAAACACGACCTCACATAGGTGCGGCCCAGTTGGGCCCCACTGAAGTTACCACCGGTGGAAAGGACGAGCCACTGAAACATAAGAGGAGACGTGCGAGGAGAAACCCGCTTCATTCTCAGCAAGATCGCTAAGAATGAGGCTGAATGCAAAGCACACCCTCAAGACGCGGCCGATAAGGCTCGAATTCGAGGATTACGAGAGGTCTCACCGCGAGGCGTTCAGTAGAACCTTGCAAGCGAAGCGCGATCGTTCACCATTGTGAGCGAGAGTGCGCCTAAAAGGGTCAGGGACGCTTAGGGGAAGGCCAGGGCAACATCCTTCGTGAAGAAGGTAAAGACTTTTAGTGAGGTAGCCAGAGACAGTCTGGCTATGGCTCTGGTGGATGATCTCCATGACGATGGACGCCTGCTTGCAGAGAAGTGGAAGGAAATAGAGGCCAAGATGGTCCACATGGTAACCGATAGGTTGGTTGCCATGCCGGGCGGCCCTATACTAGAGTGTATCGAAAATCAACTCTTTTTGATTTTCGATGACGCTTGGTGCGGAAAAGTTGTAAAACCATGTCAAATGAAAGCACAAAAAATTTCAGCCGAAATTTCAGCCTAAATGATTTGATTTGATTTTCTATACATTCTAGTAATTATGAAAATTTCGAAATTTTCAAGGACGTTGCGAGGATAGTGAATATTATCCTTTCGGGCTGAAATTTTTTGTGCTTTCATTTGACATGGTTTGGCGGAATGCTTTGCGAAGTTAAGCGACGCATGGGCTGGCATTCAGATTAGGCTAGTCCACGCTAGGGAGATTTTGAGGGGACCCAGAGCCAGCATCTGGTTGCCAAAGGGCCAAACTGATCACGCAAGGGTGATCAAGTGACTGCGAGCACAGAACCCTAGTGTCCATAAGGAAGACTGGTCCGTACTCAAGGCAGAAAAGGAGATGAAGTCGAGCCAGCCGTTCCTTCTTCGCATAAATTAGCGCTGCCTGCCGCAGCTGGAAGCAATGGACCACAAAGTTCGGTACGGCATAAGGAAAGCGAAGATCGGGGTCTTCCTTGCCGAACCGGACGAGATTTTTGAAGAGGTCGATGACACCAACAAGCTGTTGAACGATATGGTCATCGACGATAATTCCCCTGACGCAACCCCAGTTAACATCGATGTCGAGAATCGTGCAGATTAACCTGAAGAGCAGCTCACACTCTTCAGCCAATCTTACGATCCTTCTCATGCAGAAGGATATCGACATCGCCCCCATACAAGAGCCGTGGAAGAGAGACAAGCAGGTCTCTGAAGCTCCCCGGATATACACTACTGTACACGAACTCGACGGGTAGGACGAGATCAGCTATAGTAATTAAAAATAATTTTAATGCTTATATTTTATATTATATATTTTTCGAGCTCCTGGTACCTGTAAGCAAACCGGCACCGAGGCGTAACCTCCGCAATACAAACTGGGACAAGTTCAGCTAAATTGTCCATTCTAAGGTCAGGAATAAAAAGATCAAGGTAGAGTCAGTCCCGAGAGCACTCGACAAGGAAGTCGAGGACCTAACCAACATCCTAAATAACGCCTTCATAGAGACATTAAAAGTTTCATTTTCGAATGAAGAGAGCGCTTAAGTGCTTTAACACAATCTATGGTACCAAGGAATGGGCACCATAAAAGGAAGCACAACAAGCATACAAGAAGGCAGTATACTAAGCCAAGAAGGAGTCCTGGAAGTGCTACTGCAAGAAAATAGAAGATATAAAGGATACTGCAAGAATGAGCAAGATCCTTGCAAAGGGCACGCAAGCCCAACCCCTACCAAGTCCTGTGCCCCAGACGCCACAGCAACGATGACAGTCGAGGAATCACTGAAGACACTGGTGGATACACACTTCTCGGGTAACCTACAAGAGTACTCGGAACCCGAGGAACTTACGATAGAACTCGCGCAAACAACAACGGAAGACATCGTCACTATCGAAAGGATACAAAGGGCGATTGACTCATTTGAGAGATATAAAAGCCCGGGCCGGGATGGCATAATACCGGCAATGCTACAATCAACTAAGACAAGTATTAGTGGGTGGCTGAGGCCATCTTGGGGGCTTGCAAGCTAACTTACATACCGCTTCTATGAAGGGAAGCAAAAGTTATATTCAAACCAGGAAGGAGGGGGCAAATCCTAGCAAAGGATTATAGGCCGATAAGCCTAACCTCCTAACTCCTGAAGACAATATAAAAACAAAAAAGAAAGATAACTTCGGTAAACCGAAGTGTTCAGTCTCAGCAATATGTATATGCAATAACAAAAGTAGCGATTATCAGGTCGAGCGCGAATGCATATTATGCTGACGTGAAGAAGTCGAATTGGGCACCGTTTCCCATTTCTGCATAGATCATAATACACAGTAACCCACATTTCTTCTACACACAATTTCGTTGACATAAGCATATTCTTTATACTTGGTTTAGCTATAAATACCGTTAAGTTTCCTCAATAAAATCAGTAATTGTTTTGACCACAATGCAAGCGTTACTCATTTGGCTGCATTCAACAGAGGCTGTCGCTGAGTCTTCAGACCCTCATATGCACCATCCTTAGTCCAACTGGTTCATGTTCTAGTTGCGGCGACACAAGGCAGACAGTTCATGTACTGTATGCCAGGCATCTAAGCCTACACAATAACACGAAGTTTAAATACCCTTGCAGTCTGCAATTGGATCCGTGAAAATCGATCCATTTTGGTAATATTGAAAAAATATCAAATTAAGTAAATTTTGTAAATTTTACATTTTACATGTAGAATTTTACGTTTCCATATATAACTCGACCGATCCCTTCTATGGCAGCTATATGATATAGTTGTCTGATCTTAATGAAATTCTGGAACTAAAAAAAAACGACTAAATCTCGAAATTTATAGAAATTCGTTGAAAAACAAAAAAATTAAAATTTTTTTTACGTCAATTTCGTCATCATTCCTATGGCAGCTATAGAATATAGTGGTCCGATTTCGGCCGTTCCGACATATATACTGCGTGCTAAAGAAATAAGACTATGCTGAAAGTTTCAGGTCGATAGCTTAAAAACTGAGAGACTATGTTAGTTCGCATAGAAACCGCCAGACAGACAGACAAACGGACATGGCTAGATCAACTCGGCTGGTGATGCTGCTCAAGAATATATATATACTTTATGGGTTCGGAGATGCCTCCTTCACTGCGTTGCAAATATCATGGCAAAATTATAATACCCTCTGCAAGGGTATAACAAGTGGGAAAGCTACAGTCGAGTGTGACTGACTGTGCGATACCCGGTACCCACAGCATTGTGGGTGAAATTGAATAGCACATAAACATGGAAAAAAGAAAATGTTGACAAATGAAGACAAATTTTGGTAGAAACATGTTAAACAACACTCAAAAGAGACAAATGTTGTTAGGAACATGTTAAGCAGCACCCAACAAAGACAAATGTGGCTATTAACATGTTGAGCATCACGCAAGTGCTCTCACTCTCTCTCTCTCTCTCTTTCAAGAAGACGGAGAAGTGTACACAGAAACTTTATTGTTTTATAACATCTATGTGTATCATCCGATTTTTCTCAAATTTTCAGAACAGAACGTCCGCGATTGCCTAAATATTAAGTCTTTCTATTTACTTTAAGCCGAAAACCACGCCTATAGCTAATATAACGCTATTATAATTTTTTGGGGCGGAAGTGGGCGTGGATAAATTTTAAAACAAACTTCATCTGCGTGCAACAGATTCAAATGTTGTCACCAAATTTGGTAAATCTAGCTCTTATAGTCTCTGAGATCTGTTTACCAACACGGACGGACAGACGGACATGGCTAAATCGACTCGGCTGATGACGCTGATCAAGAATATTTATACTTAATAGGGTCGGAGACTCCTCCTTCCGCCTGTTACATACATTCTCGGTTCGTACCCTATGAGTACCGGGTGTAAAAACCATTGCAACAATTGTGCGCATTTTGAGATATTGATATTTTTTCATATCAACCCAAACTGCCAAACTGACCCTACGTAGTCGGCCAGTATGGAACACTGCAGGGCAGCAAATAGTATGGGTTCAAATAACGAAGCTGCAAATTTTTTTAAGTTTTTTTTTTAAATTTTTTTTATATAAATATAGAATGAGTATAAAAAAAAGGTAGCTTAACCATTTTAAGTCTTTAGATTTATTGATTCCTATAAAATATGTATATTTTTTTTTAAACAAAGTGTAAAATGTGTTAGCTTGCCGACTTAATTACGTCCCTGTTAGGCGTAACTTAAAAAATGTAATACCAAAAAATTGTTGGAGATTTAGGTTAGGTTATTTTAACCCGGACGGCCCTCGTGGGGCCTTACATAGGCCAATATGGCCCCTAGATGTCCGGATGGGTTTTTATGAACCTGACGAATTTTTACGAGATTTCGAGGTCCTAAAGAATTGAGGTATTTTTCGCAAGGGCAAGTAGTTCGCCTGGCGTCCTCCTTGAGGCATTTTCTAGTGATGCCAATACGGGGAGCCTAGGTATCTGATCCTTGCCTGCGAAAGAGCAGGGCACTTGCAGAGAAGATGCTCCAAGGTTTCAATTGCCTCGGATTTATCACATTTCCTGCAGTTGGCATTGTCGGAGATGCCTAGTTTAACTGCGTGCGTCGCAGTCAGGTAGTGAGCCTTTAGGATTCCCACTAACAGTCTGCATTCTTTCCGTGGTAGGTGCTGTAGGTAGTGGCTGAGTTTTTTGTTGCGCTCTTTGCACATGGTTTTTAAGATTTTGCAGGTTGTGGAGTTCCTCCACCTTTTTCAGTTCGCGCGTCAGCCGTCTCTCTTACTCGTTTTGGAGCGTTCATAAGAAGACATGCAGGTTCTCCATTCTGTCATTCGCCAGCCCGACGCTTTGCTTTGCAAGATCGTCCGCCGCCTCGTTACCATCCCAGGGAACCCAGTAGATCCGCACTGACTTTGTCGTTTTGGAACAAACCGCTGACGACTGCATGGATCGCCGCTTGGCTGTTTAAGAACAGGTTGACCTTCTCGTATTGGTGGCATATTTTTATAAAAAAAAATTAAGTAGATAACTTCAATAGTTCAAAAGTTATTAAAGTCGCAACTGTGCGTCACTTGTGTATGGATATTAATCCTATAATAACAAAAAGAATGGTAAAATGAATATATATACTAAGAAAACTTTTCTTAAAATTATGCTTACACGTGTTTGGAGAGTCAACAAGAAGTTTAACATGGATGTTGAAAAACAAACATGATGTTTGTGAAACCTCGATACTATCGATGTTTATGCAGCCCTATCCCCTACACTTCAAACCTAATAGGAATGCATTGCTTATGTATCCAGAATAAGTAGGGGTCTTACCACTGGGATATTAAAAAGCTAGCTCACTCCTCCATTTTGCTATTATCAAGAAGTTAAGCGCCTAGGATAAGCAAAATAAAGGCATCTAATAAAATATATGTCTGACCACGCAAAGCTTAACAACTTGTGCCGTATGTCTAGTTTTAAGCTCAGACAAAACGCTTCCGCATTGGATTACAGAATGTCTTTATTTCAAGAAATAAATCTGGCCACGGATTCAATAAAGAAATGCCAAGAAACTAGATAGCCAGTGCATCTAAAGAATGGCAAATTGCCAAAAGAAATACAAGTTGCATTTCAGCTTTCATTTACATATTTTCTTTTAAAAATCTATACAGCGTCAACATTTAGCAGGATGACGATTAAAAGTAATATTTTTCATATCTGAAATAGCTTGTCTGTTGCTTGTTTAATTTACATTTTATATTTTTTAGAATTTGGTCTATTTTGTGGTGACTTTTTTTTCGTTCTAAACGATTCGATATTATAGGCGTAGGAAACAGCAGTTGAGTGTCTGAAGTTTATCAATATTAAACGTAAGTGTGGAACTCTTATAAATATAAATTAGGCCTAGAGAACTCGGATAGCGAAGAAGTTTAGGGGTTATCTTAATTTGGTACCTTATATGGCAAACACATTTCAGATGTAGATTTACATAAAACAAAATGCGGACAAAGTTTTTATAGAAGAAAATGTTGTCTTTCCTGTAATTTTGCTTGAATAGGGGAACTGATTTCGTGACTAGATAGTAATATAGCGCACAATACCAGACAGCAAATCAGGCTTACGAGTTTGCAACCAGAGGTAGAGGGGAAAGAAAATCAGTTTTGAAGGACACAATTCAAGACCAAGCAAATAGACGTTATGATGAACAAAGGATGTTGGTGGGTCAGTGCAACGCTTGCAACACAAATTGTAAGCCAAGGCACCACAAGTCGCCCAAGCTTCCCTACATAGCGCTGCTGGAGAAAGACGTTCTCTAGATCAGGTGGTTAACATAAAGACAGTGCAGACAATTACGATGCGAAATCCAATGCTGGCAAATATATCTAAAATGTCGGACTTCCTACAATGGCAGGATAAAGTCTCTCGTATAATGAATTGGTGGAAACTTCGATTCAGTGGTGCCACAGAAGGGATAACCGTAGACAATTTTATTTATAGGGTACAGGCGTTGACTCACCAAACGCAAGGTGGAAGTTTTGCAGTTTCGTGTGGAAACGCAAGTTGCCTCCCTTTTTGAACGAAGGGCAGATGATTTATACTGGCGATATCATAAATCTGTTCGAATCGTATGGTGGAATGCTGCCATTTAAGGGACAGGTGTCGATATTCGCGAACTGATTAGAGATCGCAAACAAAAAGAAAAAGAGACTTTTGATTCGTTCTACGACTCGGTTCAAATGGCTGGTAGTTTATACCATCCGATAGAAGAAAAAGCTGATTGAAATAATTCGGCGAAATTTGCGTCCAGAAATAAGATACGAAGTTTTAAACAATCTTACCACAAGAATGTTGCCTAGAAGAAGTAAAGCAGGATCAGATTTACTAAAAGGGTTCTCCATTTAATAGCCATGTTTCAGAATCGTTTGATATTAGGCACAACGATACCGAATCGGAATTCTTCGATTGGGACAAGGAATTAATCGAAGCCATATCCTTAATTTGCTGGAGTTGTAGAGAGCAAGGTCACAGGTACTAGGACTGCACGGCACCCCGAAAGGAGGTGACAACAAGAAACAAAGAGGTAAAAAAAACGGTCGGCGGAACACCCAAGCCGCTTCAGGAGACACAGTCAACAAACACAGAAAGTAGGACCTGACAAGGAACCTCTTAGTTCCCAGGTCTATAGAGCATGCTCCTGCAGCTGGATGGCCTAAGAGAGTTAGTACTTCTATAAAGAAAAACAAATCACAAAATATAAACAGGCCAAATGGAAGGTTATAAAAGACTTAAATGTCCTTCTTAACACTTGTGTCGACCAGCGGCCAATTTTTAGAAGGAAAAATCAAAGCCTGTTGGACACTGGGGTAGCTGTGAGCTGTATTGATAGTGAGTCTGCAGGAGATTCGCGGCAGAAAGATAACAATTCATATTTTCACTGCAGATGACAGCAAGCAAAACATTGTAGAGCGACTCAAAACAGCGACAGAGTGTAATAGCCAAGTTAAGCCAATTAAGATATACATTGTTCCTTCCTAAAGCAGAACCTTAACGTTGGCGACGCTTTTTGAAAACTATCTTCTACCCCCAGATATTCAGATACCAGAGCTTAGCGCTCACAATTTAACTAAGAAGAAATTTGTGTAAAAGGTTGTAGATCACATTCCGTCGCACGCATCCTTTGGTTTGGGTACATCAAGTCTTCTTTCGCATCATATCGATGTTAAAGAGGCGCTAAGCCGATTAAACAACACAACTTCCCGGTATCGCCATTTCTGAGTGCAACATCGGGAAGGAGGTCTTACGAGATGGGGCCGAAATTGCAAGCGTTCAGCTTCAAAATATAACATTTTTTATCTATTAAAAACAGAAAATGTCCCCCAGGACAACTAGTCCCAACTGTCTCTTTTTGGAGCTGCACACTTTTGGGCTTTGTTGCCTGAGATATGTGGAAACTCTTTGCTCTATTGCATTAGCTTTACGCTTCCTTAAGCCTTAGAAGAATACATGCAATGATCCATCCTGCTCTCTGAATTCAACTTATTTACATGATATCAGTGATATTTTTTCTTTTTTGACGTTTTTCTGTCGATGCCTTCCGTTTTACGACATCCAGTATTATTTCGTTAGAGTGTCTTACCACCTAGCCAACTTTTCTGCTTAAATTATCATTACCAGCTAGCAGTGCACTGCGTTCAACGTCCCACTATAATGATGCTTACTATTTTTATACCCTTGCAGGGTATTATAACTTTGATCAGAAGTTTGCAACGCAGTGAAGGAAGTATCTCCGACCCCATAAAGTATATATATTAGTGACCAGCATCACCAGCCGAGTCGATTTAGCTATGTCCGTCTGTCTGTAGTTTTTGAGCTATCTGAATAAAAAAAGCAAGACATGGATAAACAGGATATGTTAAAGAGTATTTAATTCTAAAATAAATACAAGTAGGGAAGCTACTGTCGAGTGTGATCAACTGTGAGATACCCGGTACTCAAAGCGATGTGGCTGAAATAAAATAGCACATAAACGTTAATGTTGACAAATAAAGACAAATGTTGCTTGGAACATGTTGAGCAACACCCAAACACGACAAATGTTTCTAGAAACATGTTGAGCAACACGCATTGGCGCTGTCAACACGAAAGAAGAAGCATACACTGAAACTTTATTGCTTAATAACTTCCATGATTATCATTCGATATAACTCAAACCTATTTATTTATTTTATCTTTTTACTTTAAGGCCGTCAGCCAATCGGCCACAAAAGGGGACTAACAGGTGACCGAGGCACCTGCCGTATTTGTATGCACCATTGGTAGTGCGACTATACTCTCTTAGCGAGAGCGGCTGGAAGCAGGTCCTTGGTCAAGTCGACCAAGGATGCTGACGAATGGTAGTCGGGCAGACCTGGGCAAGTCTTAAAAATACTTTCCCTCAAGTCAGACGTTTTACGCATCTGGTTCGCATCTGAGGGGCTTATCCAGCTGTGTACAAACGGAGTCTTTCCAGGGCTTGCCGTGGCTTTGGGCGAAGCCACGTTCGACCTCCCCAAACCCCCTTTGGCCCACCGCGCTTGCCTGGTCGAGCAACGTGGGCGTTAATTATGAAAGAATGAACACCCCACGCCGTACTTTGGACATCTTGGATGAGGTAAAACCCCAAAAACTGTCGGATGTGGACGAGGAGGAGTTGCTGAGACCGAGTCCAGTTGTCCCAGCTCCGTTAAGACCCGAAGGGAGTGCAAGTATTACTCCACAAACACGACCTCACATAGGTGCGGCCCCGTTGGGCCTCACTGAAGTTACCACCGGTGGAAAGGACGAGCCACTGAAACACAAGAGGTAACGTGCGAAGGGAAACAGAACCCGCTTCATTCTCAGCAAGATCGCTAAGAATGAGGCTGAAGGCAAGTCACACACTCGGGGCGCGGCCGATAAGGCTCGAATCTTGGCATAGATCGCCGAATTCGAAGAGTACGAGAGGTCTCACCGCGAGGCGTTCAGTAGGACCTTGCAGGCGAAGCGCGATCGTTTACACGATGTTAGCAAAAGTGCGCCTAAAACCAACAGGTTGGTTGCCATGCCGGGCGGCCCTATACCCTTCTTCGACTCTTCAGACATGGTCAAAGGGCACAGCGTTATCAGGTGCGACAATGGCTATTCGAGGAGCTTCCTGGCGGAATGCTTTGCGAAGTTAAGCGACGCATGGGCTGGCCTTAAGATAAGGCTTGTCCACGCCAGGGAGATTTTGAGGAGACCCAGAGCCAGCATCTGGTTGCCAATAGGGGGCAAACTGTTCACGCAATGGTGATCCTGTGTCTACGAGCACAGAACCCGGATGTACAAACGGAGAACTGGGCCGTACTCAAGGCGGAAAAGGAGATGAAGTCGAGTTAGCCGTTCCTTCTTCTGATCAATCAGCGCTGCCTGCCGCAGATGAAGCAGTAGACTGCAATGACCGGTAGGGCGGAATGCGAAGATTAGGGTCTTCCTTGCCGAACCGGATGAGATTTTAGAAGCGGTCGATGACACCAACAAGCTGTTGGACGATATGGCCATCGTCGATACATCCCCCCACGCAACCCCAGTTAACATCGATGTCCAGAATCGTGCAGATTAGCCTGAAGCACAGCTAACACGCTTCAGCCAATCTGACGATCCTTCTCAGCGAGAAGGATATTGACATCGCCCCCAAACAAGAGCCGTGGACGAGAGACAAGCAGGAAGCTCCCTGGAAGACGACCCTGGTGCTCGGGTGGAACGCGAACGCGAGACACACTCTGGAAAAGTACAAATACTAATGATGGAGGTAAGTCTCTTTTTGATCATATTTTTTGTCGCAACGTTGTAACGCTGATTTGCTCAGCGAATATGCAGGTTCGTTCCAACAAATTTATATACGGGACTGCCCGAACAATGCGAATACTGTGGATTAATTTGGTAGTTAGGTCTGTTTATTAGATTTCAGCTTGTACTGCTCCGTCTCGATCGCGCCCGCGGTTGCGGCTGCGCTCTTTCCTAGCTGACCGTTTGGCTGTCTCGCTGGCGAAATCTAGCAGGATGTATCGCCCGGCAGGTCAAATTTGCATCCTCCCTTATCGCCGCTGCCACCCCTACCGCCCGCTTCGCCTTCTCGCTACAAAGCTAGCAGGATGTATGTACAGATCTAGCAGGATGTATCGCCTGGTAGGTTGAACTTTCGTCCCTCCCTATCGCCACATCCACCCTTATCGCCCACTCTGCACCTCGGCAAAGTTTATCGTCGTCACGGCGTATCGCCCGGCCTGAGCCTAGCCACGCGTGCAACTCCTACAGCCACCGGAACTGTCGCTTCGCTCGCCTTGTACCTTATGTCGTGACGGTTGCTCCTTGTCTCCTGATCCTTGATCCTGAGTCCTTGATCCTTGATCATTGCTTGTGATCCTTGATCCTTGTACTCCTTGCTCTTTGATGACTTCCTTGCACTTTTCACTTGTCGCGGTCGCCTTACCTTGCACGCGGACTGATGCCGCTGCCAGCGTTCTGCCCCCTTTTATACGAAGTCCTGGACCCGTTACTCCTGGCGGCGCCAGTCACGCCACCGACTCCAAAGTCCGCCGGAGTCCCGTTGCATCCTCGGCGTCTCCTCTTTAGGGGCCACCAGCATCGCAGCTTTTTGCCGTTGCTAGGCAGCTTTAACCCGATTGGCTTCCCCTTCCCCTTTGCAACGCTTCAGCCCTTGATTATTTACATCGCTGCTGCTGCATTTGTGGGGAGTTATTCAGCTCCTCACATTTCCCCCTTTTCTTGGAAAATAAAAACCCGTTTTCTTTTCCCTTTTAAAATTCCCGCCTTGTTCCGCGGTATTTTCTCGTCCGCATCGGTATTTTAATACTGACTCCTCCTCTGGTCACAGTCTCGCGATGATGATCGCGATATGCGATAGTGATCTTTCATGCGATATTTGTTATCGGCCTATTGCCGATCGCACCTGCCAGCTGTCAGATTTTCCCATCGCTATTTTGGTTCGCCCTGCCGGAAGCCATAAAAATAACTTTGGTAAGTTTCCACAGTTTCTCCATTTCTCCGGAACTCTCTGATTATGCATGCCCCTGCCGTCCGGGATCGCTGCCCATGGCCCCTGACATCCCGGACTTGTCGACTTGGGATGGCGGCGCCTGCGGTGGTGTTTGGCCGGGCAGGCGCAACAGCAGCTGCGTCCGTGGAAACCGCAACACCAGCTATGTCCACCGCCTTACCGCTGTGCCTCCCCGCCTGACGCATCTATCCCTCGCGTCGCCGGAGCCCCCGGGGAAGAAACGGCAACACCAGCGGGACGCCGGTAGCTGGAGGGCAGGCTTCGAAAAGCTGCGCCCCCATTTCACCTCCGTCTCTTGCTGATGCCGCCCCTCCTCTGTCCCCGTACCTGGATCGATTCTCCGTATCGTCTTCCCCTCTTTCTCCCCCGGACACATGTTCGGTGCCTTCATTGTATGACGAGTCCTCCCGATCGGCGACCGGGGGAGGTCGCCTATGTAAGCACTCTTTTCCTTGTGCGTCTGCTCGTGTCTCAGTGTGCATATTACTGGTGAAGAGAAGTTCACGATTTTGTATGGCCCATCGTATCACAGCTAAGGACAAATGGTGCTCCTTTGCCCAAACTGTGTCGCCTACTTTCGGTTTCCTTTGCGGAGGTTGTAGTGTTGTGTAACGTGATAAAATATCACTCGGGGCCAATAAACTATACAAGAAATTTATCTAGAAAGGGTTGGAACTTGTGGCTATGAATAGTTACTAGAATTGTTTCCTTCACTGAGAATATTTATTTATGTAGGTGATGAACCAGGCTTACGACTGGTGTTGCGCTGTGGTAAGGAACTAGGCTACGGCAGTGGAACTTGTTGATAATAAACTCGGAGCTAGGCGGTAAGGAACCCATCCAACGATCGGGGTTGTGCGGTGGTGAGGAACTAGGCTCCGGCAGTGGAACTTGTTAATAGTCAACTCGGAGAGAGACGGTGAGAAACCTGGCTATCGATCAGTGTTGTGCGGTGGTGCAGAACTGGGCTACGGCAGTGGAACTCGCTAATGGTCATTTCGGAGCTAGAAGATGAGGAATCGGGCTAGCGATCAGAAATGCGCTAGGCCGCCAGTGCTGCGCTACGTGGCGAGCTGTACTACGGGGCTGAACTACGTAAGGGAGCGATTTTGGCTAGGCACCGTAACCAACGCTACGGGACTAATGCCCTAGCCGGGTTTGTGCAACTAGACTACACTACAGAATTTAGTTCCGGATGGGCGCGGAAGCTGTCACGGGGTTATTAATCCGGCTGGGCACAGACTCAAAACTACGGGATTGGGTTCCGGCTGGGCGCGGAACAAATACTACGGGTATGTATTCCGGGTCCCCGCGGAATCTAAGCTACTAGGTTAGGGTACAATAGCTAACATCCATAAGTCTCTATGGCAGAGGTGAAGGGGTTATCGGCGGCTGCAAAGCACTCGGATGGAAGGGTTTGCCCTTCGGCAACTACCAAGAGACGGGGCGGATAAAGAGGATTCTCGGCAGTCACAGTCCACGCGGATGTAAGGGCCAAACGTGTGGTTAGTAACTGCTGAGAGAATGGAGAGGGCTGGGGAAAAGATTATCGGCAGGCACAGATCACGCGAATGGAAGGCCCAAACACGGAATTCGTAATTGCCGGGAGAAGAAGAGGAGGGAAGCGGGTTTACAAGTCAGAACACGGGTTTGAGTTTTAGTGTTTAAGTCTGGTTTATAGCTCGTAACTAACTACGGTCCCTGCTGCTGCCCGTACAACGGTGCTTAACTAACTTGTGACGGGGTAACATTTTTTATCCAAATGGTCTTGGCTTAGATTAGTAAGACACTGCCACGGCCTCGACGCGTCGGTCTCGAGGGCACGAGAGCTTTTTCTCAGAGTTTGCGAGCGAAGCAAAGTGGCACGTCCGAACGCGGCGGTGGTCACGAAGCGAGAGAGTCCGAGCACGTCCGCTCGCTGCTGCGGCCAAGTTTAGAACAGATCGAGCTTCGGTTCGTGACCATGCCGAGAGCTCGGAATCGGTTACTCCGGGGAACCAGTTCAATGCTATCGGACTCACTACCGATAAGCACCTATCGTGGTGATCGTAATGGCCCGCCAGGGGCGTGTTTTTTACGGCAATATCGGCTACGTTGGCGTTAGGGTAACCGACGGGGGTGGAAATTAGCTTGTCGTATGCACATATATCGAATACCTACTGTACCAAGAGTACTTAAAACGTACACACTGTAACATTTTGTTGCAGCGTTTGCATATTTCAAAGTCCCGGTCATAAACTCAAGTGGCCGAATACAAACCGATCGCTATGCCTTGGCCTGCACACAGAAAGTGCAAATGTCAGCATAATTGTAACACGAGCGATCCTCATGTACATATGTGCATATGCCTCCGCTAACATAGCTATATACTTAAGAACATATAAACGTCTCTCCGCTGCCGCTGTTGGCAGCGCAGCTGCGAGACTTAGACCTTTTAGCTCCTAAGATATATTTGATAAAATAGGAACCTCCTGGGAGCTTGGAGCGACAACTACAGTTGCTCCAGCTCAATTAATAAGATCATGAAATAAAGACAAACCAAAAGGAATCAAATTGGACTTATTACTTTTCAACTACTTGGCGAACGGGCATTTAACTACAAGCTAAATTAATACTTAACCCTTTCATACCCGAATTAATCTGGGGCCACATCAACAATTATAGTGCTTTTATTTTTAATAATTAAATCTTCTCCTTTTTGAGACTAACAATAAGTGTATCAAATCTTATAGCAATAATCTAACTAACACACTGACACGAAGTTATATGTCCCTGAAAAGATTGCAGGGTAAGAAGGTTGTTGCGTTGTAGGCGGCTTGTCCTGGAAACCCGAGTCAATCCCCTTGCGATATGATTTGGGTGCACAAGAGGTTTTCATTGTAAGTCGCTTTTTGTTTGATGATGCCCCAGTTATGGTTTTCAGAATTTTCAATTGTGTATGATGTTGTTGATGGAGTTGTAGAGCAGGACCTTGTAGTCCAAACGCAGGGGCGAAAGAGGAAAGCGGAAGCTGCTGAATTTTAGTTTTAGATGTAGTCTTCGCCAGGTTTAACGTCTGTCGAAGTGGACGCCGAGATCCTTACTTACACAAGGTGATTAACAAGTTGGGTTGTTGTTGGATTGGGCATATTGACCATCTTAGAATCGCCATGTCGTCATGTCGTAGTATATAGGACGCTGTAAATAGAGCGAAAAGAGTAGGCCCAAGCGGGCTGCTTTGTAAAATTCCAGCTTTGATGATGTAGTCGTCGGATGCTGTTATGTTGACCCTTACTGCGAAGACTCTGTTGTAGATATACGACTCAAGTAGCTTATTAGGGCAAATGTAATTTGATTTTATGCATGACACCATTAAACTAGACTCTATCGAAAGCTTGAGATGCATCGAGGAATATTGCGCTGCAATAAGCCCTCTGATGTTATTCTCTTAACATGTTCGACAGCTCCATTGTTTTGACGGAAGCCAAATTGATGTGCTGGGATAACATTGTTTGCTCCCAGATTCAGTCGCTGCAGTGAGCTGCCGGATTATAAGATGTGGGAACTCACACTTTTTCTTATATTGAAGACAGCTATTTCTGTGCGACATCAGTTTGTGAGGGTGATCGGTGATTTCTGGGCATTGAAGAAGAGATATAAGGACTCGCTAATGTCTCATAAAAGGTCCGAATGAGCTTCGGCAGATATTATGTTTGTTTTAAAGATGGCGATCTGTTGGTTTGCCAAGCACGTCGCAGACGCCAGGACAAGCTGTTTATTTTGCAAATTAGTTTTGAATTTGTTGGTTTGTACGTCCTTTCCTTATGGTGTTGAAATAGTGGATGCTGCAATGAGTACGTCTTCACGAGCATCAGTAGAGCAGTCGATGTTCACTTCGATGTTGAGCTGCGGTAATATATTTCTTCACATATTTCACATATATTTAAGCCAATTAGTTCTATGCGACGCGAGCCTGGGAGGTGATCGGTAACTACTGGGCTTTGATGAAGAGTTTATCATCGCAAAGTCTATTAAGTCTAGCATCTTTTTGGGGTCTGATGGCCAATATGTGGGGCTACCAGGGGAAACATAGTCCAATTTGTTGCTCAAGTTTATGATTGCATTATATAATTGCCTTTCTTTGGGAGTCACGAGACGCGATCCCGTATGATTGGCATTATAGTCTCCTGCAGCTATGAAACAATCTCCAAGGAGTTGAAATAGTCTGTGAATTGTCCTTCAGAAATTGTAAAGCGAGGCGGCCAGTAGTGGAAACATTGCCGCTACCTGACTGCACCTTGCTTCTCCACCTGTACCTTCAGATGAGAAAGTGTTTTCAAGAAAGACCACGAAGAGTGCACTTTACGGTTTCTTTCACCTCGTTCGGCTCGGTGCCTGGCGGACAGAAATGAAATAAAAACTGAAAATCTTAAGAGCTCGGCTAATCAGTCTTGGACCGCTAGCAAGGTAATTAAAACAACGAGCAGCTGCAGCTAGATGACACTGAACAAAAAAGAGGATTCAGTAAATTTTCCATATAACTAAATGGTTATTTAAGGGGGACATCTAAGTAAAACTTTATAAAATGCTGACAAATTTGTTTGTTAAAATAAAGCTTTTGGACTCTTATAATATTATAAAGAAAAGTGGAATCCGGCAAAGGTGTCTAAATGTCAAGATGTTCAATTCTGCCATGATGCATCCCATGTATATCTGAATCGCATTTAATCTTTAAGCGCCTTTGGGGGCTAAAGCTGTGGTAGTGAAGCGTGTGTGCCTGCCCCCGCGCCAAGCTAACTCAGCCAGTGGGAATGGGCAATCACATGCCGACTACTGAAGACCAACCATACGTGGTGAAGAACCACATCCTGCTCAAGGTGGCCCTGCTCTAGACTAAATATGGCGGATCTAGAGAGGACAACTCGAAAAAACCCGTAATCACCGGTGTTACCGTACCGTGCCTCTGTGATGAATGGCACTACGTTAGTTTGTCTTCTAACGGTGGCTTCCGAATACCTGGCACCTCCGGTCGTATAAGTGTCCGAACCGGGGTATGAGGCTCTACCCCGGATGATACTTCCTTCCTCATTACTCGTGGGACCAACTTATGGAAACTATTGTAAACACACCCCAAGAAACCGGGTGCTCTAGCAGCCCCAAATCGATTCAAATCGAACCCATTCGAGAGCCCGAAGACGCTATGGACATATGTTCACAAAGCTCTGGCACCGACAGCATCACCAAGGTAGAGGAGGAAACTCTCCTCGCCTCCCCTAAAAAAAAAGGGCCATGTTCAAAACCGCGGCACCTAGAGCCCAGACGAAGGGCGATCCTGCAAGTGTTTTGCCGGCCACGGAGGATCCAGCAGCCACCACAACCGCAGCAGCGGATGGGCAGGCAACACAGGCGCAGTCACCCCAAGTCGGTGTCATGGCCTCTTATAGGGACGTTGCCAGCTCGGCGAAGATGGCGATACTCCCTGCCGACTACCCTGAGCATCTCCTCACGATGGAGCAACTGAATACCATTCAGTCCGCCATCCTATCGAGTGATGGCCCTGAGACACGGCCCTCTGAAGCCGCTGTTCTCTGGCTGCACCTTTCGACCAGGGTGGATGGCCGTAAAATGTGGAAATGCGGAGACAGCCGAGTGGCTATGCACAGAGGTGCAAAAGCTACGGCTGTGGAAGGACGCCCACATCAAGGTGGTCCCTGAGGCAGAGGCTCCACGTGCCACTGTCTTCATTAAGTACTTTCCGCTTCCAAACGCGGAAATGAAGACGGACGAGATCCTCAGGCTCGTCGAGGGTCAGAGTGGGAGACCGGCGCGTCTTCCTCCGTGAGATGAGGCAGAACATGGCCATCATTACGGTTGCGCTGGATCCAGTTTCGGTCAATCGACTGAAGGCGCTGGCGTATCAACTGTCCTTCGCGTGGGGCACGGCTACTCTTAAGCCGAAGGCCAGCACGCAGCCGAAGACGCAGGCGGTGGCTCCTGCTCTCGCAGCGGAGAAGCCCACCTGCTCCAAGGCAGCACAGGACACTGCTGCGATAACGCCACAGAATGCCGCTGATGGTACAACCTGTGCAGGTACAGAGGCTAGCGGCACCACAGTTGCACAAGAGCCCATGCCACCGGGGAAAATTATGCGCCCTCCCCTCTACGGGCGCATCACGCGCGGAACAGGGCGCATCAACAAGGGTGTGAGGCGCACACCTGAGGAGGAGGCCCTTCTGCGCACAAACCGAGGCCGGAAGATGGCGGCCAGGGGCCGGAGACACCTTAGATGTCTCCAAGCGAACCTCCAACACGCAAAGGCCGCGTCTGACGTCCTTTGTGAGAGGTTTGCTGCATTTATCCAGGAACCATGGGTAAATGCCGGACGTATCCTGGGGCTAAGCACCCCATCTGGTAAGCTGCTATATGCAAACGGCCAACCTCGCCCTAGAGCGGCTTTGTTAATAACAAAAATTTAACTTGTTCCCCTATCACAGTTCATCACTGAGGATCTGGTGGCGGCTGGCCTCTGCCTACCTACCCGGCGATACTGATGATGTGCCTCCGGCGGCTACCTGTGCCCTGGTAGAGTACTGCCAGAGAAACCGGCTCCGGTGGATAATTGCTTGCGATGCCAATGCGCATCACACGGTCTGGGGGAGCAGCAACATCAACAAAAGAGGTGAGTACCTTCTTGAGTACATAATTAGTAATAACATAGGTTTACTAAATGCAATTAGAGAGAAAGTCCTCGACCTAACTCTCTGTAGTCTGAATATGTTGTCCGTTGTCTCAAACTGGCACGTTGCGAATGAGATCACTATGTCAGATCACCAGCACATTAGATTTGATATAGGAGGTGCCTTGCAATGTAGCCTAGTTACTAGAAATCCCAAAAACACAAGCTAGGATCTTTTCTGTTTTGAACTTGAGCAATCCAGAGACTGCTCACCCCGTCCGATATTAACCATTGACGAGTTAGAGCGTGAGGCTACTGTGCTTCATAAAAACATTGAATCAGCATATCACGCCAGTTGCGAGCAAAAAGTTCGTAAGATCAGTCGGGTTGTTCCCTGGTGGAACAAGAGCCTTGACGATCTTAAACAAGCTGCGCGAAGGCTCTTCAATAAGGCGAGCAATGGAAAGGCCACATGGGATTCCTACAAATCTGCTTTAACGCTATACAACAAAGAGCTGGGAAGGTCAAAACGGGCTACGTGGCGCCAACACTGCGGGCAGATTTCAACTCTCCCGGAAGCTGTCAGGCTACAAAAAGCCCTCTCCAAGGACCACTCAAACGGCATTTGTACGTTGAAAAAGCCAGATGGAACCCACACAAACAACCCAAAGGAAACGAGTAGTCTACTCCTAACTACTCACTTTCCTGGTTGCGTGGCCTGGAGCAACCCATCTCAGAAAGTGAGGCACCAACCTACCTCTCTGGGATTGGAGAGTGCCCACACCTGCGCGGGGCTATTGTGGCAGACTCCAATGGGGCTGAAGGAAGGGAACCCCCCTATCAATCAGAACGTATTGGAAACATGCCCTTTAGACTGTTTAATCAAAATAGCGCACAATGGGCCATACAAAGTTTTAGTCCATACAAATCCCCTGGACTAGATGGAATTTATCCATGCCTATTGCAGCGGGGACTGCACCAATTCGCACTCCCCCTAGTCCGTCTATTCCGAACTAGTCTCGTGCTTGGACACATACCAAGCAAATGGGCTAAAGTAAAGGTTGTGTTTATTCCAAAGGTAGGGAAGAAAGATTCCAAACTGCCTAAATCCTATAGACCAATTAGTCTTAGGTCCTTCCTTCTTAAAACTATGGAAAAGATAATTGACCAGCACATCAGGGAAGTGAACCTCGAGCATCTTCCCCTACATAAGTACCAATATGCGTACCAAACTGGTAAATCAACTGAGACTGCCATCCATTGCCTTACAACAGTCAATGAAAAGGCCATTGGCTCCCACCAAATAGCACTAGGTGCCTTTCTAGACATCTCAGGAGCTTTTGACAACACATCATACGAGGCTATCCGTGCCTCTCTTGTACGCAAAAATGTCGCTACACCCATTATTAGGTGGATTCTGGAAATGCTCAAATCCAGAATCATAACTGTAGACCTAGGAGGAACCATGACCTCAATCACAGCCACAAGGGGATGCCCTCAAGGGGGAGTACTCTCTCCTCTCTTATGGACTCTGGTCATAGACGAGCTACTGTTTGAGCTCAACAACCTAGTGTTCCCCAATCAAGGCTACGCTGATGATCTAGTAATCTATATAGTGGGCTGGCATGAGCAAACCATCTCGATCGCATGCAGCAAGCCCTCAATATAGCCAATAGATGGTGTCAGGATAAAGGACTATCCATAAACCTGTCTAAAACTTTTCTAGTTCCATTTACCAGGAAAAGCTCTCTCTCTGACAAGACCATCCCTAAATGGATCAACCATTGACTTTTCGGTTGAAGCTAACGACCTGGGAGTTATACTTGACTCCAAGCTCAACTGGAACGCACACCTTGAAAAGACCATTAATAAAGCCACTCGATCATATTTTGCCTGCAATAGGCTTTTCGGTAGAACATGGGCCTAAGTCCCAAAATGATCTACTGGTCTTTTAACACTGTGGTAAAACCGATCATAGCCTATGCATATCTTGCTTGGTGGACGGAATCCACCCAGAAGACAGCTGCGGCTGCACTTACTAAAATACAACGACTGGTCTGCATAGGCATCACTGGAGCCATCCGGACATGCCCCACTGCAGCAGTTGGAGTTATAACTGGCATACCCCCTCTACCCATCACCCTGAAAAAGGAGGCCTGCCTGTCGTCACTGCACCGACAGTGCAGGGCTGAGACAAGTCAAACAATTTTTCGTCCCCCAGATGTCGCGATCCAAACGCATCATCAATCTAAAAAAGAGTGAGATTTGCACTTTAACAGACTACCTAACAGGTCACTGCAACCTAAGGTATCACCTTAAGAAATTAAAACTTTCAGAAATCGACACATGTAGATTCTGTGAGCTGGAGCCAGAAACATCAGAACATGTTCTATGTGAATGACCCTCACTAATCAGACGTCGACTTCAACAACTAGGAGGTGAACTTATTACCCCCTACAGGATTTGGGAACAGATAGACCTCGCCAAAGTGCTCTCCTTCATCAGAAGCCTAGGAATAGAGGCTCTACCTTAATCCTACAGGCCGGCACAAAAGACGCGGTGCAATAAGGCCCTAGTAATAATAATAATAATAAGCAAGCCTGTGGCGCAGTGCTAACAGAAGCCCACAATGGAACCCAACTTCAAGTAGCTTACGCATCGAAAGCATTTACCAAAGGAAAAAATAACAAGAGTACGACGGAACAATTG
This sequence comes from Drosophila triauraria, assembly GCA_014170255.2. NCBI lineage: Eukaryota > Metazoa > Arthropoda > Insecta > Diptera > Drosophilidae > Drosophila > Drosophila triauraria. The sequence continues at coordinate 4,090,569 of JABJVT010000008.1, forward strand.
GGCAATTACCAAATTTGGACCCTATATCTACGGAACTCATTTCATCGTAAAAAAAGACCAACATTACATTTTTGTTCTCATTACATTACAGTTTTGTTCTCAATGACAAACCATAGTTCTAAACTAACGCGTATGAGACCTGAATTAGAGGAGTATAATTTTACAGTAGAGTACCGAAGAGGCAAAGATAATTTTGTAGCCGATGCATTGTCACGGATAAGAATATCTGAACTAAAAGACGTACAAAATAAAGTCCTGAAAGTAACTAACAGGTATTAAAGTAGACAAAAATACTGCGCAGAAAACAATAAAGTAGAGATGCCAAGGCAATCTACCTAGACAGCTTCTCAGCCCAACGTATACGAAGTCATTAATAATGATGAAGTACGTAAAGTAGTGACCTTGCATATAAAAGTTATGCTACTATGCTACTATGCTACTCTTTAAATATGGTAAAAAAATTATAGCAAGAATTAAAATTTGAGATTTATATACTAATAATGGAAATATTGACTTAGGACAACTATTTCCATCGCTCGAAAAATAAGCAGGGTGTATCAGTCAATTTAATTGGCACCGTGGGCAAATATCTTTGAAAAAGTTTCAATAGATAATTTCAAAGTAATGGGCAATAAAATATTAAACAATTTGAGAGTAGCGCTACTCAACCCGGTGACCAAATTAACAAGTGTTAAAGAGAAAGAAGCTATATTGTCTACACTACATGATGATAAAGTACAAGGAGGTCATACAGGCATTGCAAAAACCTTGGCCAAGGTCAAAAGACATTATTACTGGAAAGGTATGACTCGCGATATAACAGAGTACATCCAGAAATGTCAAAAAGAAAAAACAACACATATTAAAACCCCCTTAAAAATTACTGAAACCCCGATGAAGGCTTTTGACAGTGTGGTAGTGGATACAATTGGTCCACTGTTAAAGTCAGAAAAAGGCAATGAATATGCAGTCACGCTCACATTTAGTCTCAAGGACGGTGCAATCAAGACGTTTATTTCGGATGATTTGTGCAAATGTTTGTAAATAAAGAATATACATAAACTGCACATCATCATCAAACTGTTGGAACAATAGAAAGAAGCCACAAAACATTTAACGAATGTATACGATCCTATATATCAGTGAATAGAATTGATTGGGACGTATGGCTTCAATATTTTGTTTATTGCTTCAATACAACCCCTGGCACCCCTCTATGGCACATAATTATTGTCCATATGAGTTAGTATTTGGTAAGACTAGTAATCTACCAAAGTACTTTAACAGTATAAGTAATATAGAACCTTTATATAACATAGAAGATTACGCTAAGGAAAGGAGGTATAGATTAGAAGTAGCATACAAAAGAGCAAGAAATATGCTCGAATTAAATAAACAGAAAAATAAGGAATAGGAGATAAAGTTTTACTAAGAAATGAAGTAGGCTATATGCTAGATTTTAAATACACAGGGCCCTATAGAGTTGAATAAATAGAAACTAATGATAATATAGCTATTTCCGGAAATAAGTGTAAAAAACAAACAGTTCATAAGGATAGGTTAACCGTTTTTAATTCATAACAAGACACACAAAAATTAATTTTTAAAATAAATTATACAAGGTATGCAAAAATATATGAAAATACATTTTTGAATACAATTTTAGAATACACTAAATACATTATAATTATAACAAATCTTCAAATTTCAAAAAATATATGCGCATATATTGAGGTTACACTGTAGCAATAAAGTAACATCGATTAAACATAAATGTATCACCAACAGCAGCACACACAAAACTGCTGCTGGACAAACACATCAGAAATGATGTAGGAAGACTAATGTCGACCATCCAGCATGCCCACACCAAAGGGAAATCAGTAGAAATCGCACTGCATTCGTAAGTATCTACTATAGAGAGAGCACTACAAATCAAGGAGTTTGCTCTGGGGGTGTTTGTGGACATATCAGACAGAAGCAATAATGGAGCGTTTAGAAGGGACCATCACGCATTCCGCCATCAACCTCCGAACAGGGAACCTTCTAAGTTGTAGGCGGAAACAATCCGATTAGGGCATCGCTTCCATTGTGAAGGTCTGATCAAGAGATGCGAAAGGAAAGCCCAAAAAATAACAGCTGAGCCGACGACATAATTATTATTAATTATTGTATAATTATAATATAATCATAACGGGAGTATGTCCAACGACTCTCAGCTAGACAGCAAGCTGGCATGGAAACCCAATGTAATGGAGAGGGTGATAAAGGCTACCATAGCGCTATACGCTGTAACGAGCTGATTTTCTATGTTTAGCTCCAAATTATATGTGCGGCTAGCTCAGTCGAGATTCTCGTCCCACCAAATTTATATCAAATGATTGACCGCCCACAGATAACGCTGCGGGTTAATTTGGTACTCAGGTTGATTATTTTATTCCGATAGGATTCTCGTATCTTGCGGGTGCGGCTGCACTCCTTCCTCGCCGATCGTTTGGTTGTCTTGCTGACGAAGCTAGCAGGGTGTATCGCCTGGCCTAAGCCTAGCCACCCCCCACGCCCTTCTCGACCTGTACAAAGCTAGCCAAATCCTAGCCGGTTTCGCCTTCCCGACTCTCCTTGACTTTGAAACCTTCACGCGACAGATCTCAGCAATGTTTGCAGCCACTTCAAGCGCGACTTTGCTTGATAGCGCACTGGCTCCTGACGCACTTGCCTCTCGCACTCGAGTTGCCGTGCGCGCGTTCGCCTTCCCGACTCTCCTGCCGGCTCCTTGACCGTAACCTTCATACGCGACAGATCACAGCGTTGAAGTCTCTGTTTGGAAGGCTTGCCACTTCAAACCTGAACTTTGCTTCTTGATAATGGCGTACTTGGTTTAACTTTACTGGCTCCGTTGACGCACTTGCTTGGACTCTCGCACTCGTATTAGTTGCCGTGCGCATGCGTCCTCCGCTTTTATAGGCTCCGACTCCTGTATATTAGTGTGGGCGTCGGTCACGCCACTGGTCCATGAAACCGTCCGGCTCATCCTAAGCGCAAAAGCAGGAAAGATTTCGCTACAAGGATTCGGGCGTAGTTCAATTGGTCGTGACATGATCAGTATATCTGACTACATGATACCCAGAACTTACCCGGATGTCAAACCAACAACATTCATAGGACCGGACATGGACACCTCAACATTAACACCGACGGCTCAAAGATGGAAGGAAGAGTAGGAGCGGGCATATGCTGTACAGACCCTGAGATAAGGCTGTCGTATAAGCTACCGAGCCAATGCAGCATATTCCAGGCACAAGTCAAGAAAAGGGGCAGAGGCCGCGCAGAATATAAACGGCCTATACGAGGCGGTCAACATATTCATCGACAACCAAGCGGCGATATGAGCCATGGAGTCTTTAGCGGTCTGTTCCAAAAATGTACTGGCGAGCTGGGCAGCACTACACATCCTTAGCACGACAAAGTCAGTGCGGATCTACTGGGTTCCCAGCCACCAAGGCATTGACGGTAACGAGGCGGAGGACCATCTTGCAAAGGAAGGCGTCAGGCAGGCGAATGACAGAAAGGATGTTGTCGTACCTGTTAATATATATTTATATCCGGCTTGATTGACCAAAAGATCAGGGTGTTCCCGGTAATGAAGATTATCCACATCCGGTGGGGATCCGGTGGTTATATTATTTGTGATATTTAAATGATGTCTTTATTGTTAATACATAGAACAAACTTAGTTGCCAGGTCAATTCTCGCTCACAAGTCGTCGTCGCCACTGCCTGGCTGCGGCGCACGCAATTAAGCTAGGCATCACCGATAATAGCAACTGTAGGAAATGTGATGAATCCGAGGCAATTAAAACCTTGAAGCATCTCATCTGCAAGTGCCTCTCCCTTCCACGGGCAAGGATCAGATTCCTAGGCGTCCCGGTATTGGCATCCCTAGGGGCCATATTGGCCCATGTAAGGCCTCACGAGGACCGTTTGGGTTAACCTTACCTAACCTATTTCATTAGCAAGCCGTATATATGTCGTAACGGACGAAATCGGACCACTGTATCCTGTAGCTGCCATAGGAAACTAGCTGCAGCCGAAATTAATGTAAGAAAAATTATAAATTCTCTGTTTCTTAACGTATTTTTAATCAATTTCGTGATATAGCAGTTTTTACGGTTTCAGAACTACGGTTTTAATTTAATTAAGTACGGAAAACTATATCATAAAACTACCATAAAAGCGATCGGTCGATTTATATGAAAATTTAAAATTCGACATGTAAAATGAAAAATGTGTAAAAAAATGTTATACATATTTACCAACTTCGATATTTTTTAAATTTACCCATATCGATCGATTTTCAATGATCCAATTGCAGACTGCAAGGGTATACAGACTTCGGTTTTCTTTCTTGTTTTACATTAATTTCGCCATTATTCCTATGGCAGCTATAGAATATAGTGTTGCGATTTTGGTCGTTCCGACATATATACTAAGTGATAAAGAAATAAGATGATGCTGAAAATTTCAGCCCGATACACTATGGGGCGTCTACCATAGTGTGTCGGGCTGAAATTTTCAGCATCGTCTTATTTCTTTATCACTTAAAACAAGTACCGCGACAAAATTAAATTTTTTTTTTTTAAGATATTTAAAATTGTGTAAATGCCACTTTAAAGATAATTAAATTCTGCATATAAATCTGAAAGAAAACGAATATGCGTTGATTAGTCCTCCCACAACATGCTTTTAAAGTAGAGGCTTTGGAATAAATTTTTGCAAAACTATAGAAATAATACATTCTAAGGTGTTTTTCAAATTTGTTTTTTTAAAAACGCACTTTTAAATTGAAAGTAAAATCATTATAGCTATAAAATTGGACCTTACTTAATATTTTAATAATAATAAAAACCAAATTGCTTTATATTATCTATTTATTTTTTTTAATAAATACTAAAAAATACTGTTTTTTTTTTTATTGTTGGACATAAAGTAGTGAACGCCGTCGAGTTCCGTTGTTAAACTACTTAAAAAAAAAAACTTAAAATATTAAACTTAAAGTCATCAAAAAAATTAGCCTGCCCTTTTGTGCATTTTCTGAGAAAATCCTCTTTTAGTTAGCGAAGATATTTTACAAAATTTAATTCTTGTCAGCCCTGGTTCCGTAGCGCGCACTTACAACATGAATCCCTAGTATAGGCGGCTAATGAGGTGTTTGCAAATAACTTTGCTTTGGTTGGCGGCATGAGCTTTTGGTTGAGTTTTCTTACAACATTTTTTATTCTTGACCCAGAAATAATTTAATTCGCACTTCCACCAACTGAACAATAGACCGAGGAAGTCCAGAAAGCTAGAAACAAGGACAGAACTCAAATATGGATGGTTTAAATAATAGATTGCTGATTAGCTCAGATCCTTTAATTTAAAACTTTTTTAAGAGTCCTCAAAACAAATGCTTAGAGTGCCGAAGGCGGCTCTTGATCTGTTATTATTCGGAGAGTGATAGTGAAGATAATTATGATGAATAAATGTATATTAAAATGTTGGTTGTATAATATCGTTATATTATAGGATTAATGACCTAGAATATTTTGAAAAATTTTCCAGATTCTAGACAATTTTTTTGAAAATAGTTAAAAATATGGCAGTTTGGCCCTATTATTCCTATGACAGCTATATTATATTTTTGTCCGATCCTAATAAAACTAAAACTGTAATTCTGAAATAGTAAAGAATCGCCATATCTCGGAGTTGTTGTAAATATGTTGGAAAACAACGAAGTTACATTTTTTTTTCCTTGATTTTTTAGATCTTTCCTATGGGAGCTATAAGATATAGTCGACCGATTTTAAAGTTTTTTTTTTAATGAAATTAAATTTAAAAAAATAATGACAAATTTAAAACTTGATCTTCGAATAAATAATTTAGTTATGGCAAAATCACACTAAAAAAAAATATTTTTTAATAACAACAAAAAATTTGCACTAAGCTGACAGCTTAGAGATTCCTCAATAGTTTTAAGCATCCACTTTGCTACCTTTTTTGTGGAGAGGAATGACGAATGATTCCTTCCAAAAAGGGGAAATTGGAAAGTTTCTAAGGATAAGGTAAACAATTTTAGAAGGGGACTGCACAAGGACTAGCGGACAACATAACTAAGGACACAGCCTGGTATTCTATCGGGACCTGGCGAGTAAGCCGGCTTGATACGTTGAAGATCCAAAAGAAGAGAGCTTTCGTTTAAGCTAGGACTGAAGATTAGGTTTGACTTGGGCATGTTATTAGAATAGGTCTGGTTTAAATCGGATAACGGAGAATAAGTAGTTTGAAAAAAACTGAGCAAAAAGATCGGCGATTGCCTGATCTTTGTTTGCGGTCGTATTTTCAAATGATAGCGAGGTAGGATACGTTAGATATTGACAAAATTATAAAACTGTTTTGGGTCCTGCGCGAACTGAACCCTACAACAAGTAAACTTTGACCGAGTCGCTAAATAGCGAGAATAGACAGCTTCAGAGCCGTTACGTCTAAATTAAGAATAAAGATTGGACTTGACATTTTTGAGGCGAGTCAACTCTTTACTAAACCAGGGAGGCTTATTTGAGACTGACGGATAGTATAACGGAACACATTCGATAAAAAAGGAGTTCATGGCATTGTAAAACATATCCATGGAACCCACAATGTCAGTGCACATGTAAAGATTGGACCAATCAAAGTCATATATGAAATTATTCAGCCGTCGAAAATCCGCCTTACGAAAGCAGGAGACTTTCTTAGCTGGCCGATCAGACTTATTCTCCATAGCAGTCCCAATATCGATAGTCACATCGAAAGTAGGATGGTATGGATCTTCGGTTTGCGTCAAGGGCGGGACCCTAACCAAACTGACTCTTGCCGGATCAGAGACAAAGCAGAGATCAAGCAAGCGATCTAAGGAATTTCGTATATGGTTGACTTGAGACAGCAAAATGTGAGTTAGAGGATTCAGTTGTGGACCAAATAGCCCCAGGAATGTTACAATCACCTAGAACTAATAAATGGTCCCGAATTTGGCCGAAAGTCTATTGGAGACCGCCTGAATAGCGGAAAGGTGGTTCCAATAAATAGGAAGTTCCGACAAGGGAGGAATGTAGGAACATGTAATAAAAGTAAAACAACCATTAAATGATAGTTTCACACAGAGGAATTCAACACCGCTGCATTCCTCGAAAGTTAATAGTTCAGACGTGAGGTTGGAGTCAACCGCAATGAGGACACCTCCCCCTCGCCTGGAAGGCCGATCTAGCGTGTACGTCATGTAAACAGCTGGAAAAACTTCGGAGCTTAGAATCTCCGGCTTTAACCAGGTTTCTGTGAACACAATCACCTGGGATGCAAATGAAAGACTGTTAAAATACGATTTGGGAAGCTTACTACGTAAGCCTCTTGCATTCTCATAGAAAAGAAGGAGAGGATTGGTTAGTTTTTTGAAGCGGACGACATAGATGGCACAATGGTTTTGTCCGGCCTGGGTAAACTAACCCCTACAGACCGTCTTTTCTTTTTCTTAGCCTCCTACTCCTTAACAACAACATACTTAAGCCAAAAGGCAGCAGAGCATATTGTGTTAAAAAGTTCGTCAGGGACATTTATTTTGAAAGATGAACTATCTCTAGCATAAGAAAATTTACATTTTTCCACCTTAATCTTGGATTCTTCGGCTTTAGTGCGACCTAGGATATAGGTACTAACATCCATTTTCGCCATTCCGTTCCGACAGATATACTGCGTGCTAAAGAAATAAGACTATGCTAAAAATTTCAGCCCGATAGCTCAAAAACTGAGAGACTAGTTCGCGAAGAAACTGAAAGAAAGACGGACAGACAGACGGAACGACAGACGGACAGACAGACGGACAGACAGACAGACAGATGGACATGACTAAATCGACTCGGCTGGTGATGGTGATCAAGAATATATATACTTTATGGGGTCGGAGATGCCTCCTTCACTGCGTTGCAAATGTCATGGCAAAATTATAATACCCTCTGCAAGGGTATAGAACAAATAAAACCAAACCAAAAGGGAAAACGACACGTAAAATACAATATATAAAACAACAAATTTTATTGCGCAACATACGCATTTATTTCCACTCCAATAGAATTTACACTCCAAACATGTTTTCACTCCAAACGCTTCTGAAAAATTAATTTTTTTCCGTTGAGAATACAATTCGTATCGAAGTTTTTGTTTTCCGACCAGTGTGACCGTACTTAGAGCACTTTTATCCGGAATGAAGCCCATAGAGGGAGATAAGAAAACGTGTTCGGACGCCGAAAGAAAAGGAGCTTCCAACGACAAGTTCTGCTACATCTCCACGAATTGACATCTCCAATCTTCACTTGTTTTAATCAAGAAAACCTTACGACACTTAAAGCAGAGAAATACAGCTTACGGGTGATACGCGCTTCCTCAAAGAAAATGGTATCTTCTGAACAGCCAATTGCGGCAACTGCAGCGCTGCACAAATTTATGGCAGTCATCGATCGCGTAAGCCTATTTGAAGCCAAGATCAACACTCCTGATCAAGCGGCTTATAACTTTAGAAGGCTCTCGACACCTTATCGTTGCTCCAATCCAAATATGATTATTGCTACTCCGTGGACGAGTCATGTGCAGCGCAAATAAGCGAAAAGATTGACAGAGCGACGTCTCAGTCATCCCAAGCTAACTCCAGCCACTCTCCAACAATCATATCGTCCGGTTGCTGCTTACCTCCCTGCGATACGGAACACTTCCGGGGATTATCTTCGATGGCCAACTTTATGGGACCTTTTTACGACAGAATACGTCAATAACCCTAGGCTGAAACCGGTCGAGAAGTTGTTTCACCTCATCACCAAAACAAGTGGCGAGGCCAAGGCGATTGTGACCAAATCCTCTTCAAGCACTTTAAGACCGTTTCCAAAATAAGCGACTTTTAGTCAACAGCCAACTCAAACTCTTGTTGAACTTGAGTTCTGTATCCCACAGATCTGGTCTTGCGTTAAAAGAACTTCAGACCACGATTCAAGGGTGTTTGACAGCATTAGCACATTCCCAGATATTCACTGAAAAGTGGGATTGTTTGCTTGTGTTCCTGTGCTCCAGTAAACTGCCTAAGGTAACCCTTTCCTTATGGGAACAGTCCTTATCTTCCAAGTCCGAAATTCCTGCGTGGAAAAAATTATCATGTTCCTAATTGAAGGATATCGGTCATTGGAGGCCATCGAGGACATGAAGCCAAGTTCATCGGTCCCAAAGAAACTTTAGTTCTTTGAGACAAAGGTTAGCTCCAAGCCAAGACAAGCGCGGTTGTGCCCGCGTTTTCTCCAAATGTCAGTGGATGCGCGTTCCGCATATATCAAGAAGCAACTAAGCTTAAATTCGCAAGAGGCCATCAGCTTCGCGATTGTTTCATTGTTTACATCGAGGAACCTCTAGTTCTTCGGGGTCCAACTCCACAACCACTTCCACTGTGAAAAATTATTTTGCCTCTGGCACTACAGCTGTTCTGCTGAGCACGGCAATTATTGACATCTGTCATCCGGGCACCAGCTATCGAGCGCGAGCACTAGTTGACTCGGGATCCGAAGCAACATTCATTACAGAACGTTTCTTCAATCTGATCAAGTTGTCATTCCGACACATTCAAACCCAAGTTTCCGGTCTAAACCAGTCGGTGTCCGCGAAGTCTACCAGGCTATGCCACTTTGCAATTCGATCTCCAACGAAGCCGGGTCAACAACTAAGCACCGGAGCCCACGTCCTTCCGGAATTAGCAGGCAAACTGCTACCGTTTTGCAGAAGGATCCAATTTGAAATGTTCTAGGTCCATTTCATTAGCTCCGTTCCTTAGAAACGAGAATCGTTTAAAAAGAGACTTTCCCTTAAAAGAGCAATATGATAGCGTGATTTAGGAGTATATGGATCTGGGTCATATAAATGAAGTTTCTTCGACTCACAATTCTTCAAATTATTACCTTCCACATCACTCTGTGATTAAGCCCGAAAGCACCACCACGAAGCTTCGCGTTGTTTTCAACGCTTTAAGCCCTTCAGCATATGGGACCAGCTTAAACGATATTCTTCATGCTGGTCCAGTCCTACAATCCGATCTGACGATTCAGATCCTGAAGTGGCGGTATTTCCAATACGTTTTCAGTGCGGACATTACAAAAATGTATCGCCAGATATTGGTTGATTCAAAGCATTCGCCCTTTCAGCGAATTCTGTTCTGAAAGAAAGAAGGAGAGATCCGAGATTTCGAGCTGAAAACTGTTACCTTTGGGGTCAACTGCGCGCCTTTCCTCGCTATTCGAGTCTGCAACAGCTAGCAGAGGATGTACAAGGGCGATTTTCAAAAGCCAGCCAGATTATGAGACATGATATGTACGTCGATGACGTTCATATAAAGAAGCTCAATTGTCCATCCAAGAGCTGCAGGCAGCTCTAGGCTTCGCCGGCTTCCCACTGAGGTAGTGAACATTCCTGCTGAGCACCTCCTCTACAGCGAGTTCCTCGACATCGATGCCTAATGCACGGCGAAAACGCTCGGTATTCGATGCAGGGCTGTCTCCGACGAGTTCTATTTTGTTCCGCCAGAGATAGAACTCGAACCTTCTTATACAGAACGCGGAGTTCTTTCCCAAATCGACAAATTATTTGATCCTGCCGGATGGCTTGCGCCTTTTATCATCCGTTTCAAAATATGTATTCAGGAGTTTTGTTTCAAGAGTTGGGCTGGGATGAAAATCTTCCCATCGAAATGAGTCAGACGTGGCGAACTTTTCTCCAAGAATATACCGACCTCAACAAGATCCGTGTTCCTCGATGGATCGGGTATCAACCAGAGGTCAAGATTGAACACCATGGGTTTTGCGATGGCACATGGAGCGGCTATTTACTTACGGGTCGAGATCGGTTCCAAGATCTTGACGTCTCTCTTCACAGCCAAGACCAAAGTCGCTCCAGTCAAAACAGTCTCACTTCCGAGGCTAGAGCTCCGCGGTGCCGTGCTGTTAACCGAAATGGTGACAGCTATCCTTCCAAGTATGCCGACATCCAGTTCCGAAATTTACTGCTGGACCGATTCCACGATTGTTCTGGATTTGTTAAAGAAGCCAGCTTGCCACTGGACCACGTTTGTGGAATGGCCAAGATAACTCTGGCGACATCTGTCCGCTGACTTAGCCAGTCGAGGCGTATCTTTGCAAGAGCTAGCTGGCAGTCAACTTTGGTGGCAAGGACCAGAGTGGCTACACGGACCAAGAAATCTATGGCCAGCGCAAACGACGCTCATCCAACAAACGACCTAGAGCAGCGTGAAGTAAAGGTTCCCTTAAGTCAAACGCCCTCTGCCGACTTTCTAGACTGTTTTTCCAAGCTAGATAAAGCACTACGCGACCTGGCGTATATTCTACGGTTCCTAAAGCGCTGCCGCAAGAGTCCGATCCCGCCAGATTCACGATCCACAAGCGATGAAATACGCGATGCGGAAAGAGTTCTAATCTCAATTGCGCAAAGTAGAGCATACGGTCAGGAGCGTCATCATTTTGAGGATAAACGCCCCCTGCCAGTTTCAAGTAAACTAAGGGCATGTGGTCGCGTCACTGCCTCCAACGTTCTACAATACGATGAGCGCCATCCCATAATTCTTCCATACACCTGTAGACTGTCTCGCCTTCTCATCCAATTTTCCTACCGGATCACTCTTCATGGCGGCAACCAATTAGTTGTGCGCCTAATCCGATCCAAGTATTGGATTCCTAAAATCAAGAATCTGGTGAAAGCTGTGATGAATTCGTGTAAGATCTGCACGATTCACCAGAAAAAACTACGGACACAGCTCATGGGTATTCTTCCGACAGACCGGGTCTCGTTCTTAAGGGCGTTCACGTACACGGGCATTGAATATGCCGGCCCTTTTGATATCAAGAAATATACAGGGAGAGCGTGCCTCATTACGAAGGGATATGTTTGTTTGTTTGTGTATTTCTCTACGAAGGCTATCCATTTGGAACCCACCTCCGATCTGACAACCGAGAAATTCCTCGCGGCCTTTGCTCGTTTTGTAGCTAGACGCGGGTGTCCGCAGCGGGTCCAATCGGATAATGGCAAAACCTTTGTGGGTGCAGCAACTCTGCTTTCTCGAGACTTCTTACAAGCCATGAAGGAGTCCGTTACTGATGCATATAGCCATCAGGGACTAGTGTGGCGGTTTATCCCCCAGGTGCTCCGCATATGGGAGGTCTGTGGGAAGCGGGTGTTAAAAGTTTCAAAACGCTTTTCTATAAGAACTTGCCACACTTCTGGGAAAGATTGAAGCTTGCCTTAATTCCAGGCCGCTTTCCCCGTTGTCCGAAGATCCAACGGACTTGCTCGCACTCACGCCACGCCATTTTCTTATTGGCGGGCCGTTGCTTTCCACGGCTGAGCCCGAAAAAAAAGGCGAAGCCAAAACGATTATAAATCGATGGCAACATTTAAAGGCTCAACATCAGCAGTTTAGTGCACCGCCCGAGCTTTGGATAGCAGTTCCCGAGGTACGAATTCCTACCGCTGCCGAGTCTGCCGGGAAATCCATCCTCTTCGAATATGCAAGCGGTTTCTGAGGCTAAGTTCCGAAGCGTATCTGAGCAGTGCTTATAAACAAGTACTGCTCAAATTGCCTGACTCACTCCGAAGGGACGTGTCTCAGCGAAGTTGGCTGCAAGAAGTGTGGAGAAGCCCATCACCCACTTTTGCACCTGCACGAGAAGGTATCTCCACCACGCTCAGCACGCACGTCCCGCCAGGCATCGCCATCTCCACCACGCTCGTCACGCGCGCTGTGTGCCGACTCCGGGAAGAACACCTACGAGACGCCTACAATGATCGACCCGGGCATTCCCGTGAGCAGCGACGACCGATCTTTGGCGACCGCTTTCCGGCTTGCCCCAATACCAGTCGGGGACGATGAGGTCTGCGCGGCAACCCTCCGGTCCCGAAAGGGCAACTTCGCCCTCAGTATTGTCTGAAGCTCGACTCCAATCTGAAAATCCGGACTACTATTCGGGTTTTGAGCGACGAGACACGGGCTCGGTTCGATGATATTCGTCTCGCGGATGAGCGCTTCCACCGCCCGGCGACCATCTCCCTAGTTTTGGGCTCTGATGTATATCCGAAGCTGATCCAACCAGGGTTCCTAAAACTGCAAGATGGTCTGCCCGTGGCTCAGAGCACCGTTCTAAACGTCGATCAGTGACGTTTCTTTTGCTCGCGCCAGAAGGGCCCTTAGTGCTGGGAGGCAGTGTGGAAAGCGCTCGCTCGCTTATCTCTCGCTCACCTCTCGCGCTCTTCTTTCATTCGCTCTCCCTCTGCCCTTTGCTTGTAACTTCGGAACTCTTCTAACACGAAAAACCCTACCGCAACTAGGTAGCGATTAGATTTAAGAAGTTAGTCCAGAATTACCAGCAGCCAAAGGATAAAAAAATAGTTTTGTGAATCTGAACCCTGCCGCCTTTTGACTTATTTTGTGGATCTTCTGCTACCCTTTGACCTGGGACTCCCTTTCTTCATCTTCATCACCACTGCCAGGAATTTCTTCGCTGGAAGAGAAGAAACTCTATTTGGCTTGTAATCCGCCCACTCCTTTTTACAACCGTTTGGATAAACATCTTGCCACGCCGTTAGGCCGACGGCGTTTGCGCAGACGACACCCTGCAAACCTATAGATACTCGGCCGAGACAGACATGGACGACTTCTTTAACACCAAATAATCGACCACACATAAAATCTATATTTCCAATTACTATTTATTAAACAAAAACAAAAGCTATTCTTGAGTGATAATTAAACTTACAAAAAAAAAAAAAAACTTTTTGCGAAAAAATACCTAATCGAAAAAATCTTACGTGAATCGATGCCATAGGTATTATGGATTTATTGACAAAATTTCAGATCGATCAGTAAAGATTTGTTCGAGCTATAAGTCCGGCCACCGGAAAATTAAGTCTACGGCGAAATGCTGCACGTCCAAAACAAACAATTTTTAGTTTATGTCTAACATTACCTCCTTTACAAATTTTCGATTGGCTTTTTCATTTGGCCAAATATTCTGAAAGTCCGTTTTATTTTTTTGTTTCAAGGGTAACTCAGTTAATAAGAAGAAGAGACTGACAGTTGTTTTAAGTGGTTGCGATAACCAAATCAAATATGTGTTTGCGCCTTGCAGCTGAATTCGGTACTTTTAAGCAAAATTCAATAGTTAACAGTGATATGTTATTCTTTCACGTTCAGATACATTTTAGAAGAGCAGACAACTGATTTGCTTTACGATTATCTTTTCTGGGCTGATACTTCTCAGGCACTTCTTATTGCTTAATATTCTTATAATTTACGGTCGATTTTCTTAACGATTATCTTTTCCGGACAGACAGTTCTCAGTTAATATTTAAGAATATATATAATAATAGTTAATATTCTTATAATCAAACAAAAACACCTCTTAACGTGGTGAGATAAAAGTGACGATGGCACATTCAACTCAAAAAATTTCTGATACCAAATTTTGTGACGATTAATAGTTATTTAAACAAAAATATTACAAAATTTTTTAATTAGTTTCAAAATCGGCACGCTGCCTGTTTTGCCTTTTTAAATTTTTCAGCTAAGTGCCGATTTTGAAACTAATTAAATTAATTTCAAAGAGGTTTACAATACCTTTCGATTAAGATATAAATGGTTCTGATCGGACTATCGTAGCAGATTTTCAATTCTACGGCTGTTTATAGCAGTCTCCTTGCGCACCACAGTCTCGGTGCTCATCGTCACTACGTGGACTGCCGTCCAGTGATATAAAAATTTATAATTGGTTCTTCGAAGTAGAAAATGCATTTGTAAGAAGTCTTAAATTCCTTAGCACATATGAAGAGACATTAGGGAAGTGCGTTGATTGCACAGGCCGCATGGCTGATAATATTACTAAAAACATTGGATTGCGCTACTGCTGTGAAGCTTGTCGCGATGTTGAAAGGGAAATGATGTCATTTATGCGGCAAACCAAAAATGGTTTTAAGGAGCTTATTGTTAGTTTTCGTTAAACTAATGAGGTGCTCCTGGCGCTGGACTCACTGTTTAATAGTCTAAGCTATTAAATGAGTCCCCTAAGCGCAAAAAAAACACGGTTGGCACACCGCATTTGGGCGGATCCCAACAACTCGCTACACGTTCTCAACAGCTGACTCCCTCGGCACAGCCCTCGACTCCAATATATTTAACTCTAATGATATTAAGATCGGTGGCGAGAAAAGATTCGGCCTCCGAATGTGATGCGGGAGTTATATTGGTCGTGTCCGCTGAGGGGTCACAATCAATGACCTCGCAAAACCCCACCCAGAAAACTCCCCTGGGTATCAGGCCTGGAATACCGGCCGATATTGGTACTACAAATGTAGTACCAAAAGCCCTAATAGCTATCCCACCTACGAAACAAATATTTGTTTCGCGGCTTTCCCCTAATCAAACATCTGAGGATGTTAGTACCTATATCCTAGGTCGCACTAAAGCCGAATAATCCAAGATTAAGGTGAAAAAATTCAAATTTTCTTATGCTAGGGATATTTCATCTTTCAAAATAAATGTCCCTGACGAAGTTTTTAACACAATATGCTCTGCTGCTTTCTGGCCTAAGTATGTTGTTGTTAAGGAGTACGAAGCTAAGAAAAAGAAAAGACGGCCTGTAGGGGTTAGTTTGCCCAGGCCGGACAAAACCATTGTGCCATCTACGTCGTCCGCTTAAAAAAACTAACCAATACTCTCCATCTTTCCTATCAGAATGCAAGAGGCTTACGTAGTAAGCTTCCCAAATTGTATTCTAAAAGTCTTTCATTTGCATCCCAGGTGATTGTGTTCACAGAAACCTGGTTAAAGCCGGAGATTCTAAGCTCCGAAGTTTTTCCAGCTGTGTACACAACGTACAGGCGGTGTCCTCATTGCGGTTGACTCCAGCCTCACGTCTGAACTATTAACTTTCGAGGAATGCAGCGATGTTGAATTCCTCTGTGTGAAACTATCCTTTAATGGTTATTTTACTTTTATTACATGTTCCTACATTCCTCCCTTGTCGGAACTTCCTATTTATTGGAACCACCTTTTCGCTATTCGGGCGGTCTCCAATAGACTTTCTGATAGGGACCATTTAGTAGTTCTAGGTAATTTTAACATTCCTTGGGCTATTTGGTCCACAAATAAATCCTCAAATACCCTTTTTACTACAGCACGTCACGACTTTATTGATGGCTTGTTTGACATTTCGCTGTCTCAGGTCAACCATGTACGAAATTCCTTAGATCGCGTGCACGATCTCTGCTTTGTCTCTGATCCGGCAAGAGTCTGTTTAGTTAGGATCCCGCCCTTGACGCAACCTGAAGATCCATACCATCCTACTTTCGAGTCAAGTCCAATCTCTATTCTAAATTTAAACGTAACGGTTCAGTGTTATAAAAATTATTTGACTCGTTGTAGGTTTCAGTTCGCGCAGGACCCAAAACAGATTTATAATTTTGTCAACACTCAACGTAAGCCTATTACACATCCCTCCTCGCTTTCATTTGAAAATACGACCGCAAACAATGATCAGGCAATCGACGATCTTTTTGCTCAGTTTTTTCAAACTACTTATTCTCCGTCACCCGATTCAAACCAAACCTATTCTTATAGCATGCCCAAATCAAACCTAATCTTTAGTCCTAGCTTAAACGAAAGCTCCTTCCTTTAGGATCTTCAACGTATCAAGCCGGTTTATTCGCCAGGCCCCGACGGAATACCAGGCTGTATGCTTAGATATTGTGCCGAGTCCCTGTGCAGTCCCCTTCTAAAATTGTTTACCGTATCCTTAGAAACTTCCCAATTTCCCCTTATTTGGAAGGAATCATTCGTGATTCCTCTCCACAAAATAGGTAGCAAAGCGGATGCTAACAACTATAAAGGGAACTCCAGCTGTTCAGGAGGGGGCTGATTTGAAGCCAAAAGAAGATGGTCCATGGCAGCGGTATCACGCTAGCTCTTGAAAACAAGCGTCCTTTTGGCGCGAAACATGTTCTGGAGGGGGCGGATTTAAAGCCAAAATAAGGCCCTCGAAGAGGAAAGGTCCAAAATTCCTTGTAGAAAAATTGAGAAAATCGGCGGAAGTGATTTTTATCTAGTTGAACTTTATTTGTCTTCATCGGCTGGTAGTAAATTAGATCAAATTATATGTCATTAAAATTAAGTCTGGAAGAGCAAAATGAAAAGCTCTTGCGGACTGGAAGTCCGGGGGGAGAGAGAGAGCGTGCGAGAGAGTTAACATGCCCCATCTCCTTGGCATGAACGTACCTCCAGCATACAACGCAGACTTGGCAACTGCAACAACAAAAATCGTCAACATGCAAGAACTCTGACGAACACACACATCCTTGTACATTGATAGACACACATACATTTGTAATAATGTCCTCATTCCTCATTCTCATTTTGCACTCCAAGCTATACAGTCGATTTATTTGCAAGCTCCTTTCCAGCATATTCTAAAGTCATACTCGCAGGATGCCTTCTCTGCTCCCTCGGACCCAAGACTGTTACTAGAGCGCTGGGCTTCACGAAGCGGAACATTTTAAGACTGCCAGCTCGGTATTTATTCCCATGTCAACATGGATTTATTAAACGAAGATCAACGACATCTAACATTTTGAAACTTTTTTTATGCCTTTCCACAAAATTTGCAGACAGATGTGATCTATATTGATTTCAGTAAAGCATTTGACTCGGTTAGTCATTCCTTCCTGTTAGAAAACTCGACTTTATGGGGTTTTCTGTCGATCTTCTTAGGTGGATTTCAAGTTATTCAAAAGGTAGGAAGCAAAAGTTCCTCTTTAAAAACACATTGTCGAATGGTGTCCGGGTAACCTCTGGTATCCGGCAAGGAGTCCCCTGGGAGGGACTGTTTACATTATTTATTACCAACCTGTCCAAGGTTTTGACCAACTCCAGAGTACTTATGTACGCTGACGATATTAAACTTTACGCGCAATATATAAAACAAACAGATCTTAATAACTTTACAAAATGGTGCAAACTTATTAAACTTAAATGGCTACAAATACAAGTTGATGACATTGGCGCGAGTCACTCACAAGCTTGCGACTTTTACGCTGAACTGCTGCTCTTTGGAGAGGATCACTCTGGTTGACGATGCCTGGCATTGTCTTTACGTATAACCTAGTCCATGGGGATGCGGAAAGCAATGATCTATTGGCTCAGTTGAATTTAGATGTACCATGTAGAACTACTAGATCCTATTAAGCTTTGAACCTTGCAGCTGTATACCCTCGGAAGAAATGCAAGAACCCTTTAGAGTGCTATGTGCAAGTTATAACGATTTGTACAAAATAACCTCATCTGTAAATACATCTAAAAACATTAATCTTAACAAACTAAGTACACATGAAAGATAGTACTAACGTCCATGACAGAAAAAAAAAAATGTATTGCGGTGGTGCTATTTTTTTATCTGTACAGCCAGCACACCGTACAAATTCAATTTGTTTCTGCCCCCTTTGGTTCGGTGTTTGACACCCAAAATAATTAAAAGACATTAATATACAAACTTACATTCTTTTAGATTATTTTGAATAGGAGTTCCAGTTAATATAATCCGTTTTGGAGTTTTTATTTTCGCAACGGCAAGACTTATAGCAGATTTGCTGTTTTTAATAATGTGTCCTTCATCACAAACTACTATATCGGCGCCTACAAAAATAAAACATGTAATAAATATTTAATATATAGAAGTTTGTTTGGCGACAAATACTTATTATTGAGGCGTTCTAGCTAACTCGAGGTCTAATTGGCCTAATTTCTAATACGGATGTCAAGACTCAACTATATGCCAAGATCACTTTACAACAAAACCGATATTCAACCTCGAGTTAGCTAAAACCCCTCAATTTAATATACATGTATTATAAAACTAGATCTTACCAGGCTTTAAAAGATATTTTTTTACTTTATCACGTATGTTTTCTAATTTCGGAGAAGTCACGTTTCCTTTATATTTATGTGAGTGATAAAATACAAGAGCCCGAAAAGCTTCATAACCCAGTAGCAAGCAGCCTGCTTTTCCTTTAGTAGATAATGACCATTCCTTTAGAACTCGGAGCTTTTCGGAAACATCACTATAAATAAAGACAAACACAGTTAACATATTAAACAATAGTATCATTGTTTTAAGGAATACCCATTTGTTTTGTAGGGGCCGGTTTGTAGCCAAACAAAACGATCGGAGTAGAACGAAAAATCCAAACGAAGAAAAGAAGAAGTTCGGGTCTCTTGTGCAATTATGGAGTTGATGACCTCTTGCAAAGCAATTCAACCACAGCTGTTTCTTTATATACCACGAAGGATCGTCTACTGTCATCTGTAGGACGCCTGGACGTGGATTGTTCTCTCTTGAACAAAAATCGCTGCCCTTCGGTTTGAGAAAACCTTCATATTATAGGAGTATAGGTTGTCAGTTTGGACTGACGGAGACATACCGTATAAGGCTGAATGAAATTTGAGCATTTCCACGGGTCACGGATGTACGCGCTTAAAGCCTAAAACAATAAGAAAAACTACAGTCGAGTGTGCTCGACTATGTGATACCCGGTACCCTAACTTTCACTTTATTTTATATAGAAATATTATTAAGATATTTTTTATTTTATTAAGAATACACTCTATATTTATTTGTTTGTTTATATCTAAGCGCTACAAGCATGCAGCAAACTTATTATGTAAGGCACTAGTCACAAAAGTGTAGAAGTTTGAAAATGTAAGTTATAACTTAATATACTAACATTTTTTATTAAATGACAAATAAAATTACATAAAATTACTCTTAGCAGATGGTAAGACGAAAAATAATTACTAATCTTAATTATTAAATGATGATAAAATAAGTAATTATTCGTAATTTGAACAAAGTCCAGAAAAAGCACACAAAGGTAGCGGAAATAAAATTCCCCCTCTGGCCTCCAACATTAAGCGCGTCCGAAGTTAATGCATTGAGTCTTACAGATTTCCAAGTCCGGGTTCAGCAAGGCACTAGTATATAACGACGCATTTCATGATGAAGTTCGATCGGCATTAATGATCTCCTTGCTAAGAGTGAAACAGGCTGTATGAACAAACCTGCTGCATTTGTCTTCTGACAAAAACTATCTGTGTATCTGGCAACTAATGGCCAACAAATCAGATTTCTGTATATGCAGATCATTTTGAATTTAGACCTCGAGTTGGCGCTAATTACGAATAATGAAAATACAGGTCACGAAAAATCTGAATAAAGAATTAATAATAAAAATATATAACAATTTTCGTTAACATTTGTCATTCTTATTACAAATTTTACACTCTATTCATTTTATTTTTTATATTTTTTTTTGAGTTTAAATTTTTTGCTTGTGTAATATGTAATTCTATAAATATTAAATTGGTCGCCAAAAAAAAAAAAATCCGGCGAATAATGGCTATTAATTCTGAAATATCTCTACCGGGACATTACCAAGCATGCACTGCTTAAATTGACACTATTCAAGGCTTAATAACTCCCAAATCTTACGTAGCCCAGAGCTGGTATAAAGCTTAAAATGAGCTTTGGCATTTTTACTTCAATATTAAATAAGAATATCCAAGGGGGGACCTTTGGTTCATTATTTATAATGCATTTTACAAACCTTATTTTGTCACAATCGTGTGTGTCAATCGACAGTTAAATAGCTTAATAGTTAACTTTTAATATTATTTTAGGCCAGATTGTCGTAGTCCATAAAGAGCTTTTCGCAGGATACATACTGGCTTCTTAAACTTTATGAATTTATGAATCCAGTCTTTTGCTGTTTCGATGGATATCCGATCTAAAGGGTGTGACGGTCTGACGTTGCTGAGATAGCTCTGGGTTGGCCAGTATTCATCCCAGAAATTTATTTGGGTCAGTTATGGTTGCTAAAAGAGATGCCTACCCGGTCCCAGAGTAGAACGCTCGAGATTAATGCCGTTACAAGTATCTTAGTTTATTAAATGAAATGGGATAGGTGGGCTCGCGGACGAATGAGTCCTTCTCGGTAGACCTTGGGTATCTGTCGGTAAGACCAGAGCGAGGTAGTTAGTTGAGCTCCTATAAGTATGCTGCAGGCATCGATAAGCTATGGAGACTCGGAAGTCTTTCTGGTTCGAGAAGGTTTTGGAGGCTCTAAAGTCTACCAGTTGCGAGAGGGTTTTGGAGGATCTGAAGTCTACCAGCTTGAGAAGGTTTTGGAGGCTCGGAAGTCTACCAGTTGCGAGAAGGTTTTGGAGACTCTGAAGCCTACCAGCTTGAGAAAGTTTTGAGGGCTCTGAAGTCTACCAGTTGCGAGAAGGTTTTGGAGGCTCTGAAGTCTACCAGTTGCGAGAAGTGTGGATCGGCGGGCCGAGCCGGGATAGCGGAGACTCTTAAGACTTCCAGGCGAATCGGCGGGCCGTTTCGTGAGTTGTGGAGACTCTGAAGTCTACCAGGGGAGAGTCGGGGAAAATACTACGGGGATAACTAACTACCAATGTATAAACGCGGACTAGATCAAAAAATCCCGTTCCTAATAGACTGTAGGCTTACCTCACCCGATCGCTGATGATCGCTAAGTGACTTCCAACCGGCTGTGGCACGCTTTATATAGGACCCTGGCGAGGTTAAGTGTGACCGCCGCCGGCAAAGGATATGCCATATTAATGTTACCAGCTCCTTTTCGGGCCAGTGTGACCCTTCTACACGATCGATGGCTGGCGCGCGCGGTCATTTAATTCAAATATTATCTGTTTTCATTTCTAATGTCTCTATTTGTTCCTATTCTTATCTGTATTTATTCTATATATCCCCCGCTTGGGAGTAGGTGTGATACCACACCGTGTTGGCCTTTCCTCTGTCAAAGACGATTAGTCCGGTGCCTTTGGTGCTTGCATCCGCGTTTGCCAACGTTAACTCGGCAGGTATTCGCCTATCGGCACCGTTCTGTGTAATTATGCAAAATTTACGCACTTCCAACTCCAACTGCTTTATGTTCCTCCCAGTCTCCTCTGCTTTATTTGATATGCTTGCCTTTCTCTGTGCCTCCAGAGATTGCTGCCTTAGCTCGCTTCTTTATTCTGCGTTCCCTTTGCTTCCCGTATCTCCTGTACTTCTTCCCCCGACGGCTTTTCCTGCATATCGACCTCTTTAGTTTGATCCGTGATGCTCGCGTCTTCCTGTTGTGTTGTTGGTGCTTCCAGGAATTGCTGTATTTAAACGTTCCACTGGTCCTCAGTCATCTCGGCCTTCTCCGTGTTTTCTTTTTCCACGGCGGCCCAACTGTGCGCCTCGGATTCTCCTCCTTCCAGTGTGCTACGGTTCGCCGCCGCTCCACAGCCATCGATGGTTTTGGTGGTCATGGTTATGCCCCGTACCGCCGAATCTCATGCCGATTTCTGTGCTGAGTCTGTACTGTGAGTCTGTATGACTTGCCTGGATTAACTCGACTGTCTCTGCCAGTTTGAGGAACTTGGGCAGTGTTTTAAGTCCTGATCTACGCGTATATAGCTTTATCTCGCTCCTGCAATTAACGTATATACGGTCCAATTTTTCCTCCTCTAGCGAATTTCATCATATCTATCAACTTCATTGCATATGCTCTCGTGGATTCGGCCTCTCTTTGGCTACGATGCGCAATTTCCTCCTTAAGTTGATTTTTCAACCTTCGTGGCAGAAAGTACTCCACTTGTTTGGCTGCAAGATTTGCCCAACTGTCTATCTTGTTTGGGGTGCAGTTCCACCAATCGATCGCCACCTCTTCTAAAATTAATGGCATCGTTTGGATCAATTGGTCGTGTTGGATACCGTATCCCATCTTTACATTTTGCTTACAATCTCCAGGGGATTGGTTACTCCTTGGTACCGTATTCCCCAGCTTAAAAAGTATCTTAGTTCTTATATACTTAAATTTTACAAATTATGAAATGAAATGGGCTACGTTGTGGATCGTCGCACGGGAACGCCTGGGCTCGCGGCCGAATGAGTCCTTCTCGGTAGACCTTGGGTATCTGTGGGTGAGACCAGACCGAGGTAGAGACCCGACAATCTTCTAGTTAGTTGAGCTCCTAAAAGTATGCTGCAGGCATCGATAAGCTATGAAGACTTGGAAGTCTTTCAGGTTCGAGAAGGTTTTGGAGACTCTGAAGTCTACCAGTTGCGAGAGGGCTTTGGAGGATCTGAAGTCTACCAGCTTGAGAAGGTTTTGGATGCTCTGAAGTCTACCAGTTGCGAGAGGGTTTTGGAGCCTCAGAAGTCTACCAGCTAGAGAAGGTCTTGGAGGCTCAGAAGTTTACTAGTGGCAAGAGGGTTTTGGAGGCTCTGAAGTCTACCGGGATAGCGGAGACTCTTAAGTCTTCCAGGCTAATCGGCGGGCCGCGCATTTTACTCATATATTTTCCGTTTTCATTTCTTATGTCTCTATTTTTTCATATTCTTATCTGTATTTATTCTATATATCTCTATATATATAATTGTGCGCGCCACAGCGCTTCACAAGGGGATCCTTTGGATCCAATAGGCATGCCCGTTGCCATTCTGATAACGAAATCCCAAAATCGCTCCGGAATTTCCATGCAAATATTTTCATAGAGCTCTCCGTTTAAGTAAGCTGACACAAAATCTATTTGATGAACTTCCATACAAGCTTCCACTGATAGTGTCATTGGGAGTCGGACCGTACTGAATCGAACTACTGGTGAATACGTTTCGTGGAAGTCCTCACAAATTTTTCACAAATTTTTGTTTCATTGGCTGAAATTGATCCACTCTTCTCCCGGCCGCAACCTGACACTCTATCCGCTAAGATATTCGTTTGGTTGAAAACGGCTGGACAAAGCTGAATAAAAAGTACTTTGAGTACTGAATTAAAAGTACTTTGAAATTTGGGAAACTGGCAATTGGGCGAACTGCTTTCGGCCTCTGGCATTTTGGAATTTTAAGTGAAACTTTAACCTTCCGAGCTCTGAAAAAAAAAAAGCCACGACATAAATAGAACAAAAACAAAAAAAAAAAAAGTTCAGCCATTTAGAATAATAATAGAAAAAAAAATAAAACAAAAAAGAAAGCTAACTTTGGCAAGCCGAAGTTTATACACCCTTGCAGATAAATAAAATAAGATAAGAAAAATAAAACTAAGGATCTTATGTATCGTTTTAATCCGAAATCTTTAAAACAACAAGAAGCGGCATGTTAAAAAATTGTATTTGTAACGTCTGATATATGGTCAGTTCATTATTTATGCCACATTATTAAACGCTACCTATACCTTGCGCTGACTTACGGAGCTGCAGTCACTAAATACCTCTAGTATACAGAAAAGTACCGGGATGAGGTACCCGTTTGCAACTGTTTAAGTATAAATTTCTAAGTATTGAAAACATTTTTCCCACAGATTTATTAATGTGATCATCCCACGTCAATGCTTAATTAAACGTAAAACCTTAGTTAATTGCAGATTTTACATACTCAATGGGAATATTATTAATGAATAAATTTTGCAATGCATCGGTAGCAATTCCTTTCTTAAGCCTATTACTCACTAGCGCTAAACCCTAAGCTAGCTAAAAACGTTTCAGAATTCTAAAGTGACCAGGTTTTATGATGTTGACCAAAAATCCATATGGCCATTCTGTCAGCTGTGCTAGGAACACAGTAGGCGACCACTGGTCAAGGTCGAGCAGATAAGCAATTAGTATGTACTTAATTTTAAATTGGGATTTTGGCCTTTTCTAATTGATTCCCTGTGACAACACATAATTGTATTTAAATATATTGCCATGATATTTGCAACGCAGTGAAGGAGGCATCTCAGACCCCATAAAGTATCACCAGCCGAGTCGATCTAGCCATGTCCGTCTGTCTGTCTGTCCGTCTGTCTGTCCGTCTGTCTGTCCGTCTGTCTGTCCGTCTGTCTGTCCGTCTGTCTGTCCGTCTGTCTGTCCGTCTGTCGGTTTCTACGCGAACTAGTCTCTCAGTTTTGAGCTATCGGGCTGAAATTTTCAGCATAGTCTTATTTCTTTAGCACGCAGTATATATGTCGGAACGGTCGAAATCGGACCACTATATCCTATAGCTGCCATAGGAATGATGGCGAAATTAATGTACAAAAATTTTAATTTCTCTGTTTTCAACGAATTTCTATAAATTTCGAGATATAGTCATTTTTATAGTTCTAGAATTACGGTTTTAATTTCATTAAGATCGGACAACTATATCATATAGCTGCCATAGAAGGATCGGTCGATTTATATGAAAATGTAAAATTCTACATATAAAATGTAAAATTCTACATGTAAAATGTAAAATTTACAAAATTTACATAATTTGACATTTTTTTTTACATTACCAAAATGGATCGATTTTCCATGATCCAATTGCTGACTGCAAGGGTATATAAACTTCGGTTTACCGAAGTTAGCTTTCTTTCTCGTTTTTATATATTTTTTTATGGTCAAGATCCCACATAATCGGCTTTGGCCAAACGGCTTTGTTTTCTATTGCCTGTTTCCATTTTCGCAAGGGCAGCGGTTATTTATCAAGTATTTCCTTCCTCTCGCGCCACCCTTCCGAAAACGTATTCGATATAAAAGACTTAACGCGAATGTTCATGATAGTATATTCCAGTATTTCTCTTACCTTATCTGCGTACCGACCTTACTAATAGGGGCCGAAAGAGTGTACTTAGCTCTCGCTCGCATTTATTTGGTTTAGCGCTGGTGAGTACGTAGCTTTACCTATAACAATACATTTTTATTTTTTCGGGTTTATTCCTAGCCCATTAATATAACGACTTTGTGGCCGGTTCCTACCCTCCCTGTTGAATTTTTGAGGCCACATAAAGTTCCGGCTTAGAACATTTGATTTCTTATCATATAAATGTAAGAGCTAACTTTAGCCGAGGCCCAGACTCCCTGTAAAATATTTTCCGGCACGAAAATAAAATTACTTCCGATAACCGATAACAATAAAAAGAGACGGACAGGTGTTTTGAATGCTTGCGTTTGTTTGAATGATTCTACCTATCTTTTCGGCGATGGCTGAAACGGAGATAGAGGTTGCCACTCCTCCACCAGTGCCGATACCTTTCCCGCTCCTCTGCAGCAAACTCTGGTCTGTTTTTCTTCCTTAGATGACCTTCCACTGCCGTTGTTCTTCTGACTGGGCAGTAAACTTAAGAAGAGCAAAACCTCCCAGCCTTCGACTTTAAGGTGTTTTCCGCGAATTTTGTTTCCCGGCATTTTTCCAATTTGTATATTATTTTTACATGAGTGACAGTTCAGTGCTTTACAGCAACAACACTAGTTTACAAATTAATATATTTTTTTTTATATAAACGTTGAGACATACTTTTTTCGACTAATTTTTTCAAAGAACTGTTTTGAAGATATTCGCGAAAACCCAGATTTTTTATATTACACTAAAAATATCGAAGACCGTTTGTCCAACAAATTTTTAATGAAGATATAAGCGCTGAAAGTAAAACAAGTTGGAAAGCTACAGTCGAGTGTGACCGACTGTGAGATACCCGGTACCCAACGCATTGTGGGTGAAATTAAACAGCACATGAACATGGAAAAAAGAAAATGTGGACAAATGAAGCTGAGCAAAAAAAGTTGAGCAATGTTCAAAAAAGACAAATTCTTCAGCTGTACGCAGCTGCATTACGAATTAATACTGCGCCCGAAAGCACGTATCACTTTTTTTCTCTACTGCCTTGGTGGCTCAGAAGAAGCATATACTAACTTTATTGCTTAATAACTTCCATGTTTATCATCCGATTTTACTCAAATTTTCAGAAAACGTCCGCGAATGCCTACTTATTAAGTCTATCTATTTTATTTAAGCCGAATATCACGCCTATAGCTAAAAAAAAATGTTTTTTAATGATTTTCGGGGGCGGAAGTGGGCGTGGCCAAATTTTAAATCACTATACAAAATTTGTGTTTTTGAAGGCAGTCAAAAAACCAACTGCAGACGTAGTGACACGTTACCTTCAGCAAGATCTATTCCACACGTTCGGGGTTCCAGAGACCATTGTGTCTGACAACGGTTCGCAATTCAAATCTGAGGCGTTCCAAAAGTTCTTGCGTGAGTACAAAGTATCTCATACCCTCACCGCTGTATATTCTCCGCAGGCTAATGCCTCGGAACGGGTCAATCGTTCGGTGATAGCGGCCATCCGTTCGTATGTTCGTACGGATCAGAAAGATTGGAATGAACAGCTCAGCAGCATTTGTTGTGCTCTACGGTCAGCTGTCCATTCTAGTATTGGCACTTCGCCGTACTATATGGTTTTCGGGCAGCACTATGTATCTGCAGGTTCGACTTTCAAGCTGTTGAGTGCTTTGCATATGCTGGAGGATAGGTCGGCGGTGTTCTCGCGAGAAGATTCTCTGGATTTGATCCGCAGTAAGGCGTGCGAAGTGATGGCTAA
Organism: Drosophila triauraria; assembly: GCA_014170255.2. Lineage (NCBI taxonomy): Eukaryota > Metazoa > Arthropoda > Insecta > Diptera > Drosophilidae > Drosophila > Drosophila triauraria. The sequence goes on from JABJVT010000008.1 coordinate 4,118,117, forward strand.
GCAGAATGCGAAAAACGAGCGTCAATATAATCTGCGTTCCAGGGAGGTGTCTTATGCGGAAGGGCAGGAGGTGTACCGACGAAACTTTAAGCAAAGCAATTTTGCGGCTGTGTACAATGCTAAGTTAGCTCCGGCGTACGTAATGGCTAGAGTATAGAAAAGGATGGGGCAGTCGTATTACGACCTGGAGGATTTACAAGGGAACTATGTGGGTCGGTACCATGCAAAGGACATGAAGCAGTAAGGCAGATGCCTTCTTCACGTTCATGGATCAGCCTTGGGAATTTGGATCCCAAGTCAGATCTTTGGCGGGGGTATTTGTGACGTTGGTAGCAGCTGCGTATATCCAAAGCCATCTAGGAGTGGCAGTTCGAGGCGTGGTGGCGCCATCTAGGGGTTGTTAGAAGAAGATCGCTTTACAGGGAGAGAGCTCTACGCCTAACAGGGCCGCGTGTCAGGCTTTCTCCGAGAGTATAATAGGATTAACAGGGCGAGCTGTCAGGCTTTCTCTGAGCGAGAGAATTTCTCCAATAATGGCCGGAGATAGGTTGCCGCCATCATCTTGGCGTCATTAGAAGCCATTCCTATTTTGGCATTCCAAGTGCAAAGTTTAGAGCAGTGCGTGTTGATTGTAGTTGTGAACCATTTTTGTCCAACTTACATTATAAAAAAAAACGCGATACTAGAGCCTGTAAGACGAGCTGCACTTAGCCAAGGGGAGAGTTTAAATACGGAAGGGCTTATTCTGGAAGCCCCAGTAGCGATTGCAAACGGTGGATTTGTCGGCAGCGCAGCAGCTCGAAGTTGGGGCTACAAAGCTGCAGAAGGCGGTCCCGAAAGCAGACGAAGAAGACCGCGGAAGGCCAGCAGAAGTCGGCGCCAAAAGTCCGAGCAGTTCGTCGCCGGTGCTGCACTAGGCCGACGGCCGCAAATCGTCGGTGTGACTCGGTGTCTCCGTAACAAAAGTGTCGGTCCCCGCTAACCCCCCTTTGCCGACAGAGTAGCTTCAGATGGGATTAAAAGAGAAAGGAAAAAATCTGAGGAAAAAATCTAAAGTCCAAATTAGGGATCGTTTAAAGAGGGAGAGAAACCAAAAAAAACTTTGTGGTTAAACGAAGAAAAGCATCGCCCAGCAAGAGGGCAGTAAATAATATATATACATATATGTTGTTTAGTTTATATTTTAATTAGGACGGTTTAGTTAAGTGTGAGTGAAAATTTGTTGGAAAAGAGAAAGTGGGAGCTGTTTAGTGTCTGCGTTTTAAATATTTTTATTTGGTGAAAAAAAATGAAAGAAGTTTATCGGAAAATGTCCAAGCTAATTAATTAATCAGCCAGGTCGAAGTTGCTAGAAACCTTTTAATTTCTACCCCTAACAGCCAGCCGTCGGTGAAAGCGCTTTCTTCGATGGATGCCTGCAACAAGAGGTGATATAAAGGGCATAGAAAGAAACTATGCAACGGTCTTTAATTTTGGTTTTGACTACTAAGTACGAGCATAAAGTAATGACTACAAAAACAACAACAAATATTAAATGCCGCTGCTAAGCGCTTTCGGTTCTCAAACCATAATTTCACAAGAGCTCAAATGCCAGATAATTTAAATTCTATATTTGTTTTATGTAAATCCAAATTTTTGAAGAGTTCAAGTAATTTAAACGGATATTTAGTTTTGGTTTTCTTGTCACAATTTATGATAGGCACATTGGAAGTATTTTTTTTATTAACATCTCTAGTTTTAAGAACTTTCTCACTTCATAAATTATTTATAATGTTTTAAATATCAACATTTTTGCCGCGGCTAGCGTAAAGCCCTTGTAGGGTGGTCTTTGCAAAACGATGGGGTCATCTACAAAAACAATGGGAAAATCGTAACAGATGGCCAATGGTAGGGCGGGACTGAAGAAGAGCCTCCGATAAAATCGGGAGGTCTAAAGAGGCGACTTTGGCCCACCTGAGAAAACAAACCTTCCTTTTACTTCCGCATGTGTCCTCTTATTTCCGGTTTAGCCATAGCTTGTCTCGCACGCAAAATTAAGTAGTTAGAATCATAGACAGGCCAATGTGGGATTGAAGCAAGACCACCACCCCCCTTTCCGACAAGCAGCAGCCGGACCATTGATCGCGTGCGCTCAAGCCCATACAATAACACCGAGCCTGAAATTATTTATAGTTCGTTACATTTTAAACGGCTTCAAACTAAAGTTTCAAATCGACGTTGTATACACTGACTTTAGCAAGGCGTTTGATTCTGTAAATCCCGATCTACTGCTAAAAAAGGTAACTCTGCTTGGTTTTCCTAATAATCTAGTAAGCTGGATTGAAAGTTACTTATCTAACAGCACCCAAAAACTCATATTTAACTAACTTCGGGAGTTCCGCAAGGTAGTCACTTGGGACCACTGCTCTTTGGATTATTTATCAATGACTTACCCTCTGTAATTGCGGAATCAGTAACTTTAATGTATGCTGACGACGTTAAAAATTGTATGCACATTAAAAACAAAGATTCTCACGTTTAATTGCATAACGACCTAGTTCTTCAGGTCTTCAATATTCTTGCGTTAATAACGGGGTTAATTTAAACCACTCCAAGTGCAGTATTATGTCCTTCTATCGGACTAATCTACACGCGTCGAGTTATTTTCTAGGGCCAAACATCCTTGAGCGTATTTCTAGTATATCAGACCTTGGTGTTCTACTTAACCATAAGTTAAATTTATCCAATCACATAGGTATCTTAGTGGGAAAGGCTAGAGGCGTTTTAGCGTTAATTAAACGTTGGGCGTATGGTCAGCCCAGTATGCTAAGTATCAAGAACTCGGTGCTGAAGCAATTTCTTCTGTTTGCTTTGAGGGGTTAAATTGGGAACCACATCTTCGGAATTCGAATTTTCAGGGACCACTTGCAGTTCGCAAACAGACGCAACTGCAGACGCAAACATGAACACCTCAATAAAAGAAGCCGACGAGTGTGTATCTGTATGTATTTGTAGTCCGCGTTATTTTTATTTTGTTCTTAGTTTGATGTTTAGTGTATTTGCAGTTGCAACTCGAATCATTCGAATTCAGCGTCTCAGTTTTCAGAGTTCTCACTTCATTCCATTCGTTTCTCTTTCTCTATTCTTTGTGCGTCTGAGTCGTACGTAAGCGAGTCAACTCATTCAATTCAGTTTGGCTTTGCTTCAAATTCACTCAACTCATTTTGAGCTTTGTGCATTTGAATGTGTTTTTTTTTGCCACTCATGCAGATGTCTAGTGCGCACCAACGTTCTTGTGTCCACAGGGCTCAGCTATCTGAAGGTGTCAGCTTGCAAGCTAAAGAAGGCGATTGCAATGCCCAAGTAGAGTTTTACAAAGCCAAGCAGCTGCAGAGAAAGTGATCGTCTAGGAAGAGCGGACGCTCTTTAGAAGGAGGAGGCGGTGGCCGCCAGTGCAGCATGTACGCCAGATAGGATCGTCCAGAAGTGCAATAGCCAGTTCAATCCACAGACCGCTAAACGAAATATGTATTAAATGCTAATTAGTTTACAAAACATGGAGAAAATCATGAATTTGTTCAATATTTATTCCGCCAGCCAATTTCATTTGTTCAAAAAACAGCTGGCTAGTGGTGATATTTGGGCAAAATCACACATCGATATTCAAAAAAAGACTGAAATAATCGATACTATCGAACTAAACCACGAAAAAGCAACTTTCTTATCATTTTTGTCACCACTAGATTCCTATACCTTATACACAGGGAAAAAGTTGCTTTTTGGCCAAAAAGCAGAATTGGAAAAAGCAACTGTAGTGGAAACGGGTTCTTTCATTTTGTTTTAAGTCAACCTTCAGTAAGTTCCCCCGACTCTGTCTAGACATTACTATTAATAGAAATAAAAATTGAGCGTGGTTGCGACATGCTAAGGAGTTTGTAATAAACAGGAAGAAACAGCAAATAAGTCCGAGTAATGAAGGATTGGAGAGTCGAGGAAAAGACGAAAGTATAGAGATCAGATAGAGAGAAATTCACGATGACACAGATGTAGTTGTGCTCGAATTTTGCTCACCCTATCTGTAATCACCTGCCGCTGGAGCATGGCTCTGATGATTCCTTGTGTACATTACGATTGTGTAATCATTAGCTGGGTTCAATAACTGTTATATATGTATATTCAAAACTTTGCTAAAATACTCTCCTCTCTAGTACTAATACTCTTTGCCATTCCTCCAATTTATTCTCCAACACATTGTCATATCTTTATCCTCTGGCAACTCTGTAAATCCACATACATATTTATCTAAACGAGTAAAGATCATTTCATACTCAACTGTTAACCAACGCGCTTGTTTTCTCACATGGACACAACAAATGGCGACGAGGCAAAAAAAAGAATTTAATCAAAAGAGATAAATCAGCCACAAAAAGTTATCTTTTTTTGTGTACAAACATATCGTGTCGCTTTAGTCGTTGATATACATCAAGATGCCGGCAGATCAAGACTTAATCCAAGCAATTCTTCCTCAATAGCAGGAATTTACATCAGCGATGTTAGAGCAACAACGAAACTGGATACAGGCAATAATGAACAAAAACGCTGCTCCAGGTGTGAGTGATTCAAGCCACGCGGGTGAATCTATGTGTCCTCCGTTTCACGTATTTGACAAAGACATCCAAAATTGGGAGTCATATCTTGAACAATTATCGCAGCATTTCAACGCATATTTGGTCAGTGCAGTTCAACAAAAAACTTATTTCCTTTCGTGGTGTGGTGTAACTACTGTTCAACGATCTACACGACCTCACCTGCCCAACATCCGTGAGAGTGCAACAGTTAAAGTTCGCATCGCACTCAATATCACGTGTATCGTACCGCAAAAAAAATATTCAAAAATTATGTGATCACGTGCGGTTACACCATCTAAAAATTTATTCATAAATGTTGAGAAAAGGTCATCCATACTAGAGATTATTCATTTCCTTTTTTAATTCTATTCTATTTCCAAATCCAAGTTGATCAAATTTGGTGAGCCTACGGCCAAAGTCCTAGACTCATACAATTCACTCATGTTTGTGCATTGAACAAAATTGTCTGGTAAATTTCTGTTATACGGGCCCCTTCCAGAAATTAAAAAAAAAAAACCGTAGATAGGGGGTGTTGAAACAAGCATTTGGGTAAAAAAATTATGTTGGGGACGCTCTTAGTTTAGTCGCAATTAATTTTTGAAGTTTCCATACAAAATTGGTTCGGCAATCATAACAAACACGCACACTGACAATAGTATACAATAGTTCCCGACGACTTCTAATTTTATATATAATATAACCTTAATATTGAAATAAAAAAAAATGGAATTAAAAATAAGTTCATTACTACGTGTTTTACGTTGTCAAATATTTTGTTTTATTTATATTCCACGCATAAATGTATTCAAAGTGTCCATAGGGTCGACATATATAGTATTTACGCTAAGCACAATTTAACAAAAATTTTAAGCTTCCCAGACCACTGTACCGCGACGATCCCACAGCCAGGCGCTTGGATTCTGTGTATTCATAATTTGTCAGTGTGCGTGTTTGTTATGATTGCCGAACCAATTTTGTATGGAAACTTCAAAAATTAATTGCGACTAAGAGCGTCCCAACATAATTTTTACCCAAATGCTTGTTTCAACACCCTATCAGAAATTTACCAATTGTCTTGTCACTTTTCTATTCATCTTCAACTTAAAAAAAAAAAATAAGTCGGTTGTCAAGCCTACGCACGACAGAAGTGAAAATTCTAGTATTTTGAGACCATGTTCTTACAGCGATACCTCTTAATGTTGCACAGATCAGACAACTATATCATATAGCTGCCATAGAAACGATCGGTCGATTTATATAAAAATGTAAAATTCTACATGTAAAATGTAAAATTTACAAAATTTACATAATTTGATATTTTTCAACATTACCAAAATGGATCGATTTTCAATGATCCAATTGCAGACTGCAAGGGTATACAATTGAATTCGATTAAGAAATATTCAAAGAACATTTAAAAAAAATATGGCAAATGTTGAAAAATGTTATTTTCCATCAAAGCTGAAAAATAGTGAAAATATGGACAGTTAGTAAAAAATTAATTACCTGGAGAAACAAGAAGCAAACAGCAAAATGATTATTCTTTTGTTTACCTAATAAGTACCTTAATAAATAAAAAACAAAAAAAATAGCGATTCCATTAACTAGTTCTCTTGAAATTCCACCTGAAACTTTGTCGAATTGCATTTAAATTTTGGGTTTTTTTATTAAAAAAATTGGTCAACCTTGAAACGGTATATCATCAAAAATAAAAAAAAAACAGAGCCTATTGATATTTTGCATTTGTAATCTTGAAACAATTATCTAAAAAATGTCAAAATATCGAACGCGAACATAATGGAGCGGTGGTGGGGGTATCTCTTATACTCCTTTACTCATTCTGATAATAGTTTTTAAGAGAAATCCAGTTAAATTTTTTAAAATATCATCTCTTTTAAAAATAAAGTGGTCCTTTAAAATCTTTTTGTGTGTGTTCCAAATATTCATAATTGTCTATTCTAATGTAGGTCTTTTCAAATAATACAATGGCAAGCAATCTTTTAAATATTTTGTGTAAACAAAGAGAGGGTCTTAAGATTGTCCACATAAATGCCCAAAGCCTAGTAAGAAAAGTGGATGAGCTCAGAGAGTTATTTGTTGGGTCTCATGTTGATGTAGTTTGTGTGTCAGAAACCTGGTTTGTTAATGGCTTTAGAGATGTCCCTTTTGTGTGTGATGGGTACGTGTTGTTTAGGGCTGATCGGGTGGGCCATGCCGGTGGCGTAGCCATCTATGTAAGCAAAAAAAATTCAAATCCAAGCTTATCCAAACCAACTAAGTTGATAGTGCAGTTGAATCTACATTTATTGAGATTTCCGAACGGACATTTAAGACAAAGCTCTCATTTGCTGTATATACATACCTAATCGTCAAACACAATTCGAAACTGTTTTGAAGCTTCTTTTGTCAACATACACGTACCTACCAATTTCACAAGTACTACTCTTATATGACCAACTATGTGTCCCTGCTTTTTCCAAACATGACTTGAGATGTATGACGTATGATTTTATCGCTGACAACCCAGCATCGTTATTTAGCTATAGGGACTATAAATTCATTAATTTCGACAACTTGCTGGCTGAATTTGACAATTTTGACTGGACCTTAATTTACAACTTGACATCTGCAGATGACCAAATTTTACTCTTAAACTCTAATATTAGACAACTATTTGACCAATGTGTACCTGTGCAAACAAAAATGGAGAAGCCAGCAGACCAGCCCTGGTTAACTCCTGAAATCAAAGGAGTAATTCGATTACGGAATACAGCCTATAAACGCTGGAAACGACATCGAACTGAAGAGCATTACAATATCTTCAAACAAATTAGAACGGAAGTGACGAAGAAGATAACAGTTTCCAAGCGTAGGTTTTACCATAAAAAGTTTGTCAATGCCCAAACTTCAGGTCAGGTTTGGAAGGAGCTAAAAAGTTTGGGTATAGGCAAACAAAATCAGACTGCCTAGATGTGGATGCTCTCAATGAAAAATTTGAGCACATCGATATCCATAGCCCTTCACAAAATATGTACCTGAACTTGACAACCATATGTGATAATATACATAACTTCATGTGTGTTCGTCCAAGTGATATACTTCAATCCTTTATTAGTGTGAATTCCAACGCTGAAGGCCTGGATAGCATAAGCCTCAAATTTGTAAAAATCCTAAAACTAATTTGCCATATCGTCCACATCTTTAACACAATATTAACCACACCTACGATCTCTTAGCTTGGAAATTTGCAAAAATACTACCGATCCCCAAAGCTAAGAATGATTTTCAACCTATCTCCATCCGTCCATATCTAGCTAAGTCATTAGTCATTAAGTCATTTCAAATACAAACATTTTTGGACAATAATCATATCCTTAGTAAAAAGCAACCTGGGTTCAAATAGAAGAGAAAAGACATCGAAGATATTCGCCAACAGATTGACGACAGCAAAGTGACATTATTAACCCTTCTTGACTTCAGCAAAGCTTTCGACTCTATTGACCATGTGATTCTCTGTATCAAGCTGCGTACGCTGTATAATTTTTCTCCATGTACAATAAGGCTTCTTCAAACGTACCTCACTAATAGAATGCAGTTGTTTCTAGAAGCCTGAAATCTGATTTCTTGCCTCTCGCTCAGGGAGTCCCACAAGGGTCAGTCTTAGGCCAACTGCTTTTCTCATTATATGTAAATGATTTTCCTAATTGTTTGTGTGACTGGGATTTACACCTTTATGCAGATGATGTCCAACTATATGTAAGTCGTCCCCTGAAACAAATCGATGAATGTGTAAATGTTACCAACCAGCGAACGAAATCGCTTCTACACGTCGTGGTAGTTATTATATTATTAGTTATTATGTTGAACAGGCCACAAACCTGGACATAGAATTTAATTCCACTTTGACATGGGATGATCATATTACTAAGGCCACTGGGAAAATGTACGGTATGCTCAGGCAGCTATCTTTGACTCAAAAGCTTATTCTGCAGAATATCAGAAAGTATGCATAAGCTGAAAGTTGCATTTAATTCAGTAGCGCGTTACATTTTTATACCCGGTACCCATCAAGGGTATTATAAGTTAGTGCCAACCGAGAATGTATGTAACAGGCAGAAGGAGAAATCTCCGAACCTAAAAAAGTATATATATTCTTGATCAGCGTCACTAGCCGAGTCGATCTAGCCAAGTCTGTTTGTCCGTCTGTCTGTCCGTGTGAAACAACAGATCTCAGAGACTATAAGAGCTAGAGTTACCAAATTTGGTGACAACATTGGAATCTGTTGCACGCAGATCAAGTTTGTTTTTTAAAATTTGGCCGCGCCCACTTCCGCTCCGAAAATTTTAAAAAACGGTATATAAGCTATAAGCGTGATTTTCGGATTAAAATAAATAGATAGATTTTATAAATAGGCAATCGCGGACGTGTTCTGTAAATTTCGGTAGAATCGGATGACAAACTTAGAAGTTATTAAACAATAAAGTTTCTGTGTAAACTTTTTCAGAGAGAGAGAGAGAGAGAGAGCGCACGGGCGTATTGCTCAACACGTTGTGCTGTTTATTTTCACACTCGACTGAAGCTTTCCCACTTGTTTGGAGCTGGCACAGTGGTTCTGTCCGGCCTGGGTAGGCTAATTCCTACAGGCCGTCTTTTCTTTTTCTTGGCTTCGTACTCCTTAACAACATACTTTGGCCAGAAATCGGCAGAGCATATTATGTTAAAGAGTTCGTCAGGGACATTTATTTTGAAAGATGAAATATCCCTAGCATAAGAAAATTTGAATGATTCCACCTTAATCTTGGACTCTTCGGCTTTAGTGCGACCTACGATATAGCTACTAAAATCCTCAGATTTTTGATTAGGAGGAAGCCGCGAAACAAATATCTGTTTCGTAAGTGGAATACCTATTAGGGTTTTCGGTACTACATTTTTAGTACCAATATAGGGCGGTATTCCAGGCCTGATACCCTGGGGAGTTTTCTGGGTGGGGTTCTGTGAGGTCATTGATTGTGACCCCTCAGCGGACACGACCAATATAACTGGAGGCGCTGCCCCTCCCGCGGCACATTCGGGGGTCGAATCTTTTTTCGCCCACGATCTTAATATCATTGGAGTTAGATATATTGGAGTCGGGGGCGGTGCCGAGGGAGTCGGCTGTTGAGAACTCGCGGCGAGTTGTTGGGATCCGCCCAAATGCGGTGTGCCAACCTTGGTTTTTATGCGCTTAGGGGACTCATTTAATAGCTCAAGGCCATTAATCTGGGAGTCCAGCGCCAGGAGCACCTCATTAGTTTAACGAAAACTAACAATAAGCTCCTTAAAACCATTTTTGGTTTGCCGCATAAATAACATCATTTACTTTTCAACCTCGCAACAAGTTACACAGCAGTAGCGCAATACATATATATTATTTATTATATATTATTTATTATATATTATTTATAATATATTATATATTAGCACAACCTAGAATGTATGTAACAGGCAGAAGGAGGCATCTCCGACCCTATAAAGTATATATATTCTTTATCAGCGTCACCAGCCGAGTCGATATCGCTATGTCCATCTGTCTGTCCATCTGTCTGTCCGTCTGTCTGTCCGTGTGAAACAACAGATCTCAGAGACTATAAGAGCTAGGGTTACCAAATTTGGTGATAACATTGGAATCTGTTGCACGCAGATCAAGTTTGTTTTTAAATTTAGCCACGCCCACTTCCGCCCCCGAAAATCATATAAAACGTTATATTAGCTATAGGCGTGATTATCGGCTTAAAGTAAATAGATACACTGAATAAGTAGGCAATCGCCGATGTGTTCTTTGAGTAAAATAAACGATAAACGTAGAAGTTATTAAACAATAAAGTTTCTGTGTATACTTATTTTTTTTCTTGAGAGAGAGAGAGAGAGAGAGAAAGAGACATGTTGAGAGCACACCTTCCTAGCAACATTTTTCTTTGTTGGGTGTTACTCAATTTGTCTCAATGTGTCTCAACATGTTTCTATCAATAGGTCTTCATTTGTCAACATATTCTTTCTTCCATGTTCATGTGCTGCTTAATTTCGCCCGCAATGCTTTGATTACCGGGTATTAACTTAGATCGCAGTGCATATGTCACAGGCTATGCATTTAAGATCTTCGATCTAAGTTATGAGTCCTGGATAGAGTTAAGAACTATCTTATTTCAACACAGGGTATTATCCAGAAATGAGCCACAATACCTAATAGATCTTTTGCAAATGTCTTCATCCGCCAGAACAAATAATATTATCTGCAGCGGCTGAGAAGCATTTCTTTATACAGACTGTTCGCTATTGGAAAGACCTTCCCAACAATCTAAAAAAGATTAGGAACCATACACACTTTAAAACTAAACTATTAATGTATCTTAAAAGCACACTTTAACTTTAATCTAATCTTAATTTTAAGTCAGATGATTTCCATTATCTCAATTCATATATATATATATTTCTTTTCATATTTTGTATTTTTATTTTTTCAAATTGAAGAGGAGTGTAATTAGTTCTCTAAATAATAATGGATTATTCGCTAAATAATAATGGTCGAGATTCCAAATCCCAAAATCCCACGTAGAAAACAATAAGATCGGAGTTGTTGGGTATTAGTAGGAATTTTTCTGCTTTATTATGCCTTCATCGGCTGGTCGCAAAATTAGAACTAATTACATGACATATAAATAGAAGTTGGGAGAGCGGCTTGGAAAGCTCTTGCGGACTGGAAGTCAGGAGGAAGAGAGAGGGAGAGAGAGTGTGCGAGAGCGCTAGGCTCCGTAAAGCGGGACCATTCGAAGCCGCTAGCGCTTCACACTGGCTCTCGAAAATAAGCGCCCTTTTGGCGCGAACACAAATGATCTCCCGTTTTGTTTCCCAAATGTTAAATTATACTAAAAATTTCAACGTATGTTTAATGTGAAAGTTTTTATAATGTTAGTATGTAAGACAAAATGGTTAATGTAAAATGTAATAACACAGAGTGGCTGGTGCCATAACTTAAAAGCTTGACTTAGCTTGTAGGACCAGGATAAAACGAAATTTAAATTAAATTAATTTAACTTCGGTAAGCCAACTTCTGTTTACCCTTGTAGTCTGAAATTCAATCATTTAAAGACGATCCATTTCGGTGAACTTAAAAAAATATTGAATATTGTAAATTTGTTTTAGAGGTGGAGAAACATCGAAACTCTCCACCTCTAATTTGTATAACATTTACTTACACATTTTACATGGAGAATTTTACATTTTAATATAAATCAACCCATCGTTTATATGACATATGAACCGTTAAAAACAGTTGTTCGATTCATTTTCCGATAATTTCAATGGCAGCCATAAGATATACTGGTCCGATTACATCCTTTCCGACATACATACATATATAGTAACTGCAATAGGAAAAGGACTATCTGCAAAGATTCATTCAAATAGGTGAAAAACTGAGAGACTAGTTTGCGTAGCAACGGACAGACAGATAGACAGACGGACAGACAGACAGACACGGCTAAATCGTCTCAGCTGGTGGTGCTGATCAAGAATATATATACTTTATGGGGTCGCAGACGCTTCATTCACTGCGTGGACAAAATTATAATACCCTGCAAGGGTATTAAAAATATTAAAAACTTCAAATAGTGGGTTGTTAAAGTGAAAAAGTTAAACTAAAAATTGTTTATAAACAATTTCAATTGTGCTCCAATAATCATGTTTGCCAACGCAATTCGCTGGAACTCCTGCTACCTCGATTTGCTTGCAGGTGTGCAATGGCAACACCTAGTGGGCACAGAAAAGCACAAAATTAATGGACAAATAAAGCAGATTGCTGATGGATACCAGGGACGTATCGTTCATGAATGAGGGACCTGCAATTAGGATTCCAGATGAATTCCTTAATAAAACGGGTCAAGTCCTACTATTCGCTAAATACATGTTAGTAAAGGAGCATGATACTCTAGTGAAGACAAAATCCTTTAAAAGTAAAATGACTTTATTTACGATTGAATCTAATTTCATAGAACTTTATTATTTACATATCACAACGATAAAAACAAGTAGGAAAGCTACAGTCGAGTGTGACCGACTGTAAGATACCCGGTACCCAAAGCATTGTGGGTGAAATTAAAAAGCACATGAACATGGAAAAAGGAAATTTTGACAAATGAAGACAAATATTGCTAGAAACATGTTGAGCAACACTCAAAAGAGACAAATGTTGCTAGGAACATGTTGGGCAACTCTCAAAAGCGACAAATGTTGCTAGGAACATGCTGAGCAACACCCAACAAAGACAAATGCTGCTAGGAACATGTTGAGCAATACGCACGTGCCCGCTCTCTCTCTTTCTCTCAGAAACTTTACTGTTTAATAACTTCTATGTTTATCATCCGATTTTACTCAAATTTTCAGAACACGTCCACGATTGCCTACTTATTAAGACTATTTATTTACTTTACGCCGAAAATTACGCATATGGCCTATATACCGTTTTTTATTTTTTTCGGTGGCGGAAGTGGGCGTGGCCAAATTTTAAAACTTGATCTGCGTGCAACAGATTCCAATGTTGTCACCAAATTTGGTAACTCTAGCTCTTATAGTCTCTGAGATCTGTTGTTTCACACGGACGGACGGACGGACGGACGGACAGACGGACAGACGGACAGACGGACAGACGGACATGGCTAAATCGACTCGGCTTGTGATGCTGATCAAGAATATATATACTTTATGGGGTCGGAAATGCCTCCTTCTGCCTGTTACATACATTCTCGGTTGGCACTAACTTATAATACCCTTGTACCCTATGGGTACTGGGTATAACAAGAATGGAAGAATTGCAGGAAAAGCATAGTGGATGGACAATGATCCGTATAATCAGACTGGAGGTGAACATGCTGCAGTGTGATCCTTTGAAAGGATCTCAACACTTTAATCTTCCATCAAGCCTTCGAAATAGAGGGGCCGTCATAAATGTGCAGAATAATGACGTGTTCTGCTTCAAATGGGCAATACTGTCATCATTCTATCCCTCAATCATGAACCCTCAACGATGCTCTTCATATAGTGTGGATATTAATTCACCTGTTATATATGTTGTCCACTCCATCAAACTCGACTTCACAGAATTACAATTCCCATTCCAAATTCTTGAAATAATGAATTTTGCTATTCAAAACCCACACATAAGTTTAAGTGTTTTTGGATATAATGATGATCAAACAACTTAATTCGTCGATGGGCTAACAGATGACATTCGTGGACACTTTGTGTGGGTACACTATATATCACGGTTAGTTTATATATTACATTCAATAAATATACAAATATACTTATTCAATTTATTTATTTTCAGTCTGCTATCAAAGCAAATTGGAAAACAGCGTACAAAGCGTTGGTTCTGCAACAAATGTCTAACCACTCAACCAGTTCGGAGAGGTTTGCTAAGCATGGATAGAGATGCAGTACAGTTGCCCCAGCCCCACCCAATCAAGATAAGACGGAAGTCAAATTCTCCAACCATCATCGACAACTGGAGGTGCCATTTATTGTGTATGCCGATTTTGAGTGTATTCTCGAACCCACAATGATAGTGTGAGTAATAAACACAAATAATAAATAAGCATACACCTGTAGCATTTGCATATTATATAAAATGTACATTTAACTCAGGGTTTAGATAAGCTTGTATCTAAGACGGGTGGAAATGTGAGTCGCACTTTCGTTGAAACTCTATCATCCGATTCGTTCGAATTATATGAAAATCACAATAAAGAGGTGGTCCCAATCCAAATGATAGCACAGGATATATATAATTTTGATGAGGCCCTTAATATCATATTTGTAAGGGTATTTTAGGTAATGATAGAGTGTCATTTTACAGGTCAATTTCGAGGATCCCATTGCACATTGTGAATGTAATTTAAAACAAAAAACATAAAATTTTTTTTAGTGTTCTTTCACAATTTATCGAAATATGATGCTTATTTGTTTGTGAAAGAACTCGGAGCATATTGAGTGGGGGAAAATAAAGTCATTCCCTTGAATAAGGAGTTATAAATTTCCATTTCTAAATCTATTCCACTTGGAGGGAATAAATTGGAAATTAGGTTTATAGATACTCTTAGATTCATTCCCTCTAGTCTAGACACTCTTGCTGGTAATCTTAATGAAGATAACTTTAAAGTTATAAAATCCCAATATACAGATTTCAGTCTACTTCGTAGAAAAGGTGTATTCCGTTATGAGTATTTAGAATCTGTTCAAAGACTACAGGAAACTTGTCTCTGACCAAGGGCCAGATTTTACAGTAATTGACAGAGTCTGAATATTCTGCAGCAGAATATATTCATGCATGTCAAGTTTGGAAGCATTTTAAGTGTCAAACACTTAAAGACTACTTAGAATTATATTTGAAAACTGATGTTCTGTTGTTAACAGACATTTTTTAAAACTTTAGGGAAATTTGTTACAGTTATTGTACAACTCCAGCATTATCATGGGATGCAATGTTAAAAACAACAGGAATTATTATAAAACTGTTTGTATATTGGAATTGTTATATTCTTGAGGTTGATTTGGAATATCCCTGGTCCTTGCATAAATCACATAATGACCTCCCTTTCTGTCCAGCCAACAAACTCCTATCTGCAAATTCCAAAGTAAAAAAGTTAACAGCCGATTTCCGTGATAAGGAAAAATTTATTTGTTGCCGCCAAAATTATCAGGCAGGCTCCGGCTTTGACTTTTTTTTTCGTTTTCGTTTTTGGGCGAAAACGTACGTTTTCGTTTCAGGTGCTCCGGTTTTCACAAACTTTTTGTCATCGTTTCGTTTTCGGAATGTTTCATTTTCTCATCGTTTCTCACTGTTCAAGCAGCTGACTTGTTTTTTGGTAAAAAGTAAACAACGCGAAAAAATGCCTTTTATATTTTCAATTGCCTGTTTTGAAGCCAAAAGAAAGCAGAAATTGTTTGTTTTAAGAAAATCGAGGCATCTAAGATGCAACACATGTGTTTTTAATATGTCTGACGATCGTTAAGTCTCATTGACAGAAATTTAAAATACATCCAATAATTTATAATTTTACAGGTTTGTTAAATCCTTTAGGATTGACAAAAATACTTTCAAAAGCATTTTGGCGACAGTCAAGCACCATTTAAAAGTAACCACATTGTCACACTCAATGCAATTGGCTGCTGTGTTGCGATTCCTTGCCACTGGCTGCTACCAGTTTTCAGTGGCCAAGGACCATCATATAAACATTGGGCGAAGCACATTCGGAAAGATTCTGCACATATTTATTCCATTGATGGACAGGCTTCTATGTGCGGCAACAAATGCAGAAATCTTCCGAACACTTCTTCAGCAGGTATCAACTGCCAAAAATAGTCGCCTGTGTGGATGGAACCCACATAAAAATTCAGAAGCCTGTAAACAATTCCTCTGTTTACTTTAATAGAAAGGGTTATTACAGCATGAACGCCATGGTGGTTAGTATATCCACCAAATCTGTTATATTGAGTTATGTAAAAACCTTATTGTTTCCTTAGGTTTGCAACTATAATATGGAGATCATCGCCATTGATGCCACTCACCCTGGGTCCTGCCATGATTCTTTTATTTGGAACCCCTCCAACGTCAGGGAATATTTTTCCAGGACTATAAACGGGCATTTTGTTTTGGCGGATTCCGGATACGCCCTAGAGAGTTTCGTTTTAACTCCCTTCAGGAGCGCAGAGATTGGGACGTATCAGCATTCATTTAACTCAAGGCATGCAGGAGCCAGGAACATTATCGAACGGACAATTGGAGTACTTAAAAGCCGTTTCCGTTGCCTGCAACGATGCTTAAACTACGAACCAGTTTTTTGTTGCCATATTGTCCATGTATGCTGTGCCTTGCACAACATTTGTAGAAGGCGAAATTTGTCAGTTACTGAGGACTTTCATTTTGAAGATACAGAAGAGACAGACGAAAATGAACTAGAGGAAAATGATGACGGACCTGCCGTACGCGACGAAATTGCTCTGTCTCTCCCAGTATAGTCTTGATACTAATAGGAATAGAAAGAAGACTACCTCAAAAGTTTTAAATTGACAGACGAGCAACGCACAGACGGATATGGCTAGATCGACTCGGCTGGTGATGCTGATCAAGAATATATATACTCTATAAGATCGGAGATGCTTCGCTCACTGCGTTGCAAACTTCTGGACAAAATTATAATACCCTGCAAGTTTATAAAAATAAAACATCTTTACATATGTATACTTAATCAGTTTATTCTCCTAATTTCTTTAGAATATCGCTAAATTTTGAGAGGAGCTCTCTCTTTAACTGCATGTCTTCGCGTTGCAGAGCCTCAATCCTCTTGAAGTGCTCAGACATGGAGTTGCTCATTCGCTCCATTAGTTCTATCTGAGCTGCGCAAAGGGCTCCAAGCCCTGTGTCGTTGGAGCGGCGACGCTTTCGGCTTGGCTCCGGTACCATGTCCTCCTCGGGTACTATTTGCTGACTTGGGGTTTCTTCGTCCTCCCCTTCCGACTCGGCGGAGCTCAATGATTTGGCGCAGCCACTCCCTCCACCATCTCGTAGAGGCCGCATATCTTGGCCACCTCCTCCTCCACGTCCGTTACCACCTGCTTGCGGATATTCAACTTCCAAATGCACCAAACCTGGAATATATTTCTTTGATATATTAGCTTTCTTTAAATTCCTATAATAGTCATACCTTCTTACAACCTGCAGCGTCTTTAATGGGAGGCCCATTAGCGTTCAAGGCGCTGGCAAGATCTGCCCACTTCGCCTCTCCAGCCACCCGATCTCCTTTTACAAACCCCCGGGCAAGATCTGGGTTGTCTTTCATAAAGTGTAGCATTATTTCATCTTGATAAGTCGACTTATGCTTCCCCCTGAAAACAATAGCTTTGCATTTAGTTTTAAATACACAAATTAAGTTGTTTTACTTACATTTTCAAAAGTTTAAATAAGCCTCCACCAGAAATCAGCTGTTTGACACAATAAAGGGCTGCCACCTTTTTTGCAGTTTTAATTCCACTATTCTCAACCACTTTTTTACTGCACTTTTACCATTTAAGAAATTAAATTAAACATATTTATTTATAAAAAGCTTATTTAACTTTTCTTTAAAAATATTTTCCTCTTTGTTTTCATTTTATAAGTATTTTTAGGTGGTTGTTTCGTTCCAATACAAGTACGGCAGCATTGACGATAACTTCTGGCAATAGATTTATCGACCCCTTAGCAAAACGAAAGTTGTTGTTGCCGACGGCAAAATTTATTTGTGAATTCGAGAAGGGGTCAGAAAATAATTTTTTGAAAAGTAATTACGAACTATATTGATATACTGATGGTGTGAAATAAACATCAATAGACCAACGAGCCAACTATTTTTTTCCTTTTACAATTAAGAACCGATTTGATGTAGAAAAAGGCATTTACTTTTCATTTCGACAAGACAAACTTGACCGTTTTTGAAAACGAAAGAATCCTGTGGAAGTGAAAACGGGAGCACCGATTTTCGTTTTCGAAAACGAAAACGAAAGAATCTTGTGAAAGTGAAAACCGGAGCCTGCCTGTATATATTTCTTTTTAAATTTATACCCTCGCAGGAAGTCCATAATTTTGCAACGGAGTGAAGGAAGCGTCTCTGACCCCATAAAGTATATATATTCTTGATCAGCATCACCAGCCGAGTCGATCTAGCCACATCCGTCTGTCTGTCTGTCCGTAGCTACGCAAACGAGTCTATCAGTTTTTGAGCTACCCGAATGAAACTATGCAGATAGTCTTCTTTCTATTGCAACCAGTATATACATATGTCGGAACGGCCGGAATCGGACCACTACATCTTAGAGCTGCCATAGGAAAGATAGGGCCAAAATGTCCTATTTTCGCTATTTTTATTATTTACTATTAAGATAATGGTCTCAAAGAAAATATATGACCCTTTAATTATATAAGAGCTATACATTTTAAATTTTATGCAAATGGGACCGCTTTATCTTATTGCTGCCACAGGAACGATCGGCCCGAAATAAATGATTTTCGTTGTTTTTAAAGATATCGGACTAAAATCAAGTATATGGCGTTTTATTTTTAAAAATAGCAATACATTTAAAATTTCATCCAAGTCGGTACACTATATTTTATAGATGACATATGAACGATCGGTCCAAATTAGCCGCTTTTCGTTGTTTTTAAAGATATTGGATTAAAACGATAAATAAGATTACTTATTTTTATTTTATTTATTATCTGCAAGAGTACCTCAGAGAAAGAAGTATATGTGCATTGATATTATTTCAAACAAAAATGCTAAGAACAAGGAGAATGTTTTGGATTTTTTTTATTTGTGTAGTATATGTACATATTAACGAAAAAATAACAATATTATTTTCATAGGCTTAAAGGATCGAAAAATATTTAGTGATAAAGTTTAAGTTCATTTGAAATAAGTATATGTGCATAGAAAGTGAAAATTAAAAATACTAATGAAATAATTTTTTTAGATTTTTTTTTAGTTTTTTAATAATTAAAATGTTTTCCTTTTTTAGTGAAAATTTGATTAATCCGGTTTGGCATTGAGGTTGCCAAATTTTGGAGTATTGTAGGGTTAATTAGATCCCATTCCTGGAGCAATTCCTTTTCCAGGTCATTTACGGTGTCAAACTGGCGTCCATTCTTGTAAACTTTGTTGGATAATATTCCCCAAAGATCTTCTATTGGGTTTAGGTCCGGGATGATCGCTGGCCACTGCAATTAGGGAATTTTTCTACCATCCAAAAAATCTTTTGTTTTACGTGCCGTATGTATTGGCGCGTTGTCTTGCTGGAAGATCCACTCATCCCCATAAAGGTTTCCAGCAAATTCAATCAGCACTGTTCCAACAACTCTACATACATTTCCGCATTGGTTCTGGTTGGTATAAAACAGGGGAGACTTTCCAGCATGCCCAAATCCAGCCCAAACCATTAATGATCCTCCACCGTGGTTTCGCTTATAGCAGTGCGGCCGTGGTTGCCTTTTGTCGCGCCAATACTTTTGGCAGGAGTCAGGGCTGTCTAGGCTAAACTTTTTTTAGTCCGAAAATATAACTTTAGTGAACTCCTCTGACCAAAACTTGTATTTTTCAGCAAATAATAGTCGGGCGGTTATGTGGCGCTTCAATAGCCTCATTATAGCGTCGCGGGAGGCATATGTAATGGTTTCGTTTTCCTTCAAAATTTTATTAATACGCCTTTTGGATATGTCAAGCTTCCGTTGACCTTTGATCTCCATGCAAGACTTGTTGTTTTCAACGGCTAGACGCCGAATTTGCCTCTTTCACCGTGCATCGATTTCCGTGGGTCTGCCGCTCCGCTTTATTTTCCCATACATTTCCGGATTTTTAAGGAAGTTTGCAATAGTGTTTCTATGCCGATTTAGTCTGGCGGCAATATAAGAAACATTCTTGCCAGATTCGGCCAGCCCTTTGATCAGACCGCGATCTTCCTCAGACAAATGCGTTCCACGTGGCATTGTACCGTAAAATTAAAATTACAACAACTTTTTTATCTCCAAACGGTTAAAAACAATTAAACTTACTTTCTGCTGAATAAAGAAATTTTTTGGATCACACTTCTGAGCTTGCCGACACGCGAGATCACAATAATCGCAGCTTGCACATATACTTACTTCTTTTGAAAACCACGAGTTGCTACACATATTTTTGAAAAAAGTACATAGAATGAAGCGCAAAAAGGAATACTGGAGTGCTAGACCTTCACAACAGATAACAGTACAAATTGGCACACCTACAAAAAATGTACCGTTACCTCCATAGTAAATATAAGCAAATTAAAAAGTGCACATATACTTCTTTCTCTGAGGTATATAAACTTCGGCATGCCGAAGTTAGCTTTCTTTCTTGTTCTATTCTATATTAACTGAAAAAGAATGAACAGCTTATGTTAGAAATTTTGATGTCTAATTAATATAAATAACCTATTTCAGCGATCTCGATGTTAAGTATTTTAGTATTTTCATAATATCGTTTTTTGTGCGCGCACTAAGAAAATCAAATCACTCGAACAAAATAGAGAGGGAAAAAAGAACGAAATATTTTAAAGTGTTTTCTAATAAACTTAAAAATACAACTAAACACTTATTTGGATTAATTGGCACGCTCTAGAAAATCGCCAGCTTCCCCGCTCAATTTCGACGGTCACAATTCTTAAAATATTTCTGTCCTAGAGAAGTCTCTGCATATGTGTGAACTACGCTTGTTAGAACGAGAACAAAGATGCTAACACACGTGCACCCCAAAAATGCGCTCAACGTAACCGCACGAAAATTGCTTACAGTTTGGTGAAAGCAACAATAATGTCTGTTTGCAGATTGTGCAAAAGGAAGGACAATAAAGATTGCGTAAACTGGGTTCAGTGGGACGATTGTTCTCTTCAATTTGCGTGTGTTGGAGTTAATGACAGTGTTGCATATTAGTCCTGGAGCTGTAACAAGTACCACCAAAAAGACGCAGCTGAAATTCATCCACAACAATGTATCACTCTCCGCCTAACAAGAACTCAGCTTTAGATGACAAATGCAAAGGTTCGCCTCACCAGCACTACAAAATGATCAGCTGATCACGAACCCCAACAGAAGGCAGATGAAATGTTCAGCAGTACAACGAATGAACAATTAATGCTGGCCATGTTAGAAGAATGGATGAGAAGTATTTGGAGCAAAAGTATCGGTTGCTCGCGCAGGTGAATAGACAAAATTTACATCTCTACCCAGTGGACCAGTGTCGACCATGCCTGGCATGGATTCTCCATCAAGTAGTCAACTTATGGCAAGACAAACGATTCCAAAAGACTTGCCCAAATTCAGTGCAGATCCAGAAGAATGGCAAATGTTCATTAGCTCTTATGAAAACAGTACTGCATTCGCTGGTTTTTCGCAAGTTGAATATATGCTGCGTTTGCAAAAATGTCTTGGTGGCAAAGCACGCGAAATAGTTAAGAATAAACTTCTTCTACGTGGTTCACCAGAACACTCCGCATCGCAATGCTCTTGTTTCCAAAACTGTCGGCCGATGACAGATGGCTTAAAGCAAATGCAAAAGCAGGCCTGTTATCGGTGCCTCAAAAATCACCGAAAAAGCTGCTTTATAAAAAATGGTTGCACACAAAGACATCACACTCTGCTTCAGAAAGATACCCCACAAGGGCCAGAGCAAAGATATCAAGCTGTGGTAACAACGCATAACGATGCCAGCCAAAATATCTATTTTCGTATCGTTCCAGTTAGTATTCACGGTGCTGGACGAAGGATTCTCCGTGACTTTGATGGATGAAGACCCCTTCAATAACATCGGCAAAAGAGTAGTGCCGGATTCTATTTGCTTGCGCAATGAACCAGTGAGGCAACTTGCAACGAGAACTCGTCACTTCGGACATCAATACAAATTTCATCATTAAATGATCAAAAACGCTATTGCATAAACAATGTTCATACGGTCAATGACCTGGCCCTCCCCAAACAGTCGGTCAATGCGGAGATGCCACGCAACAAATATGAGTATTTAAAGGAGATTCCACTACCATTTCCAATACAAACATTCAACCCATGTTATTAATTGGAGCAAATAACTGGAAAATAGCAGTTCCTCGAAAGCTACACGAAGGAAGATGGGATGAACCGATTGCTTCGAAGTGCTTGTTGGGCTGGAGCCTGCAAGGTACATCACAAAGAACAGTCAACTGGACCGCCTAAAGCGAGATGTATTAGCTGAACATTGTTGCCCCACCAAAAGAGAGCTGCTCTAGCTTCTGATGTCAATTTTCGACCCGCTTGGGCTTATCTGCTGTTACACAATTTGACTTAAGATACTACTGCAACGCTTGTGGCTGACCAATATAGGCTGGGATGAGGAGCTTCCACAAGCTCTACACGAGGACTGAAAAACTGGAAATCCTTGTTCCCACACATCGAGAGCCAAGAAATTTCCAGATGTTATTCACGTATCCGCTATCTATTTCATTTCTCCCATGGAGCTGCAGGCCGCAGTTGCAGTTGTGCGTTTGACGCAAAAAATCATAACGGTTCGCGAATTAAGGATTGATGAAGTTAATTATTGGTGGAATTTGCAAATGCATCGTGTCGGAAAAATATAAGAGTTAAAACAATGGCGATGGGTCCCAAGAGCTAAGAAAACGTGTACATATAATGGTTAAAAATTCTGTTTTGAATGCTAATGCCGAACACTTTTCACAGTTGCGACGGCTGTACAAAGCCCTGCCACATTCATTTTATATAGCGATTATTTAAAAGCAAGGGTGTTAAATCAAACTAAACCAACCAAAGTCAACCCCGAGATGATAAATAGAGCACAGGAGTATTACCAAGACTAAATAACATTTCAAGTTGTCAAAGCTCATCATTAAGAGTACCACATGTGTGTCACGAAACTACAATTAATAATATAAAAGCCGTATATCAAATTTTCGATTAAAATGTATTCTTTTATTTTTAAAATTTTTTTATTTGTTAAATGTAGATTTTTAAATTTAAAAAAATCCAAATCCGCATTTCCCTTAAAAATTTATATTTTTTTGTAATAAATGTAATATGCTTTCATTATTTCAAAATTCAACTACAACTTTATATTAAAAATCCACATTACCATCCACCCTTTTGGTTAGGCGGTATGCTTTCTGTGAGATCCCTAAATTAGAGTTTACCCTTCACTCTACACGAGTTAAGGGCAATCATCAATGGATTCTCCTCAGTGTCCTTCATTAAGGCGTCGAGATCCTCCCGAGTTACTCCTATGGGCAACTGATTTTTTGTCTCATTGATGGAGTGATCTTCTTCGCACTCATGATGGGTTGGAGATTGAATTGTTGTGGGTTGGTTGTGGCTGGTGTAGTTGTAGTGCTGGTTCTCGGTGAGACTTCTGCTCGGTAAATGATATTTTTGCAAGCCAAGCTGGTTGATTTTATACTCGTTAAGAGACATTTCTCCACCACTACTGTTCTCACGTAGTGTGGGAAGGGTTACAAAGCGATACATTCTCTACGGATGCATTATTAAGTGTGGTGATGTAAGAGTCACGTCTCTCCAGGAGAATGATATGCAGTTTAATAAAAATTAAATTCACAAATGACCACAATTAACAGTCCCAAATTTCTGGAAACGTTGATAATTGTACGGGAGATTTTCCCAAATATATATAGTTGTAAATTACTATAAGAATTGAAATATTTCAAAATGGGCGACCTAGTGTGTTCCATTTGAAGTCGATCTTGCTAAGTTTATTATTCCCAACTCAAGGTGATGAGGGAATTTGGTAACTAATCCTTCACGCAAATCTCATTTTATCAAAGTTGGATAATGCTCTTTTGGGTAGCTCACTTAATAGTTTTTTGGGGTTAATTTTTGTTTTTGAATATTTTTTGAAAATGATATACCGTATCCCTTTTTGTATGGCTGTAAAAATGACCCCGCTCTCAACGCAATTATTTCCATTCATATTACCATTCCATGTTATTTCTTCTGTTCTTCAAGCTGTTGTTTTGCCATCATAGCATTGTTAATAGTTTTGACTATCGCTGCGCTGCCTGACGCTAAGCTACCCACCCACCAACTTTAGGGACCGTTATAACCTGTGGAATCACAAAATTTTTCTTACATCCCATAGAGCTAGATACTGCCTTGCGTGCAATTTTTATTGCATTCAACACGTCAAGCGGCTTATTCTATTTCAATTTTCTGGTAGCCTGTTTGATTATTGTAGAGAAAGATTTTTTCACAACTTTCTTCTCTCCTTGTGGAATTGAGCTCTGGCCAATTTTGCAAAACGTAAGTGCATCGGCCGCTTAGACAACTGGGCCACTATCTATATTTCATATGAAGCGCCATTTTTATACTAAGTATGCTTCAACAACTGTTAACCTAATTTTGGCAGAACTGAAATAAAATTGCCAGCGATTTTCAACATCTAATGCCTCTACATTTTTTTTAATAAAAAGATGCTTTTTATTATACCCTTGCAGAGGGTATTATAATTTTGCCATGATATTTGCAACGCAGTGAAGGAGGCATCTCAGACCCCATAAAGTATATATATTCTTGATCAGCATCACCAGCCGAGTCGATCTAGCCATGTCCGTCTGTCTGTCTGTCCGTCTGTCTGTCCGTCTGTCTGGCCGTCTGTCCGTCTGTCTGTCCGTCTGTCTGTCTGTCTGTCTGTCCGTCTGTCTGTCCGTCTGTCTGTCGGTTTCTACGCGAACTAGTCTCTCAGTTTTTGAGCTATCGGGCTGAAATTTTCAGCATAGTCTGATTTCTTTAGCACGCAGTATATATGTCGGAAAGGCCGAAATCGGACCACTTTATCCTATAGCTGCCATAGGAATGATGGCGAAATTAATGTACAAAAATTTTTAATTTCTCTGTTTTTCAACGAATTTCTATAAATTTCGATATATAGTCGTTTTTTATAGTTCTAGAATTACGGTTTTAATTTCATTAAGATCGGACTATATCATATAGCTGCCATAGAAGGGATCGGTCGATTTATATGAAAATGTAAAATTCTACATGTAAAATGTAAAATTTACAAAATTTACATAATTTGACATTTTTTTTTACATTACCAAAATGGATCGATTTTCAATGATCCAATTGCTGACTGCAAGGGTATATAAACTTCGGCTTACCGAAGCTAGCTTTCTTTCTCGTTGTAATAGAGAAATGTGTGTGAACGAGAAAAGAGACCGACACCAAAAAAATTGCGCCAGAAAAGAACGAGCGTGACCAAGAAATGACAAACAATAACAAAATTCACTTTTATAACCCAACTTTGCCGAACTGATATAATTTTATTAATTGAATAATCGGATATAAAAATGTAAAACAAAATTTTGGCATGAGCGAGATTTGAACTCAGAACTTTCTTGCATAAAAAACAATTGCCCATCGCTTGGACGCTTGGGCTATGCTCCACATTTGGCAATAGACAGCGATTGTTACTTCTAATAGCCTTCACACTTTTTCTATCAGAAGGCGGTTTGTTTATTGTAATAGAGATGCACAAAAAATGATGAATGTTTGTTATTGAATGAAGGTCATAACTCATTGACATGTCTTTATTAAGACAACATAACATAAAAAATATCCCGGTCACAGCATTTTGTTACCGAACACAATAAGAGCAATAATTGTTAGTCCATCCAATTGTGGGAAAACAAATGTGATGATAAGCCTTATCGAAAGTCCAAATGGATTAAAACTTGAAAATATTTACTTTTTTTAAAAAGTTTGTTTCAACCGAAATATGAGTATTGGGAACAACTTGTTAAACCGATATGTGGAATGGGATATTACACATTTTTGACTAATGACAACGTTTTATCCCCGCTGGAAGCAAAATATAACTCTGTTATGATATTTGATAAAGTGGCGTGTGAAAATCCAAATAATATTCCCGATAATATAGCCATTGGCAGACTTCGGAATATTGACTCATTCTACTTATCTCAAACGTATACACGTATACCAAAGCATTTAATACTGGATAATGCAAATTTCATTATACGAGGTGTGTTTAAAAAGTATCGCGAATTTTGTGTTTTTTCAAAAATTATTTATTGATTCATGAATATCTATTTTGTCCCCTTCAAAGTTATCCCCATGAGATATTAACACTTGTGCCAAGGCTTTTCCAATCTTCGAAGCACTTCAAAAAATCATTTTTTTTTATTTTTTTTAGCTCTTCTTTCGATGCCGTCTTTATCTCGTCCAGCGTAGCGTAACGTCGTCCTTTCATGGGCCTCTTCAGTTTAGGGAACAAGATAAAGTCACAAGAGGCCAGATCTGGAAAATACGGTGTGTGTTGTTTTTGGCCAAAAAAGTCGCGCACAAGCAACGATGTGTAAGCAGGGGCGGTATCGTGGTGGAAAAGCCAATTTTTGGCCAAAAGGTCAATCTTCTCGGCCTTCTGAGAACATTTTATACCACCGATTAACGTTGCTTCGGTCCAAGGTAGCTTCTCCGTATGCCACATTCAACATTCGGAATGCATCCGCGCACTTAATTTCGTTTTTCACACAAATTTGATACAGGTTCTTTGATCCATTTTTTTGAATAGGTAAAAATCGAGGACGATCCAAAACACGTGCAAGCAAAGCTGTCAACAATTAAGTGAAGATTCAAAATGGCCGAGCTTGTCGGCATAAGTGAGAGACATGAATACCAACATGACGCCACAAAAAAAATCGAATTTCGAATATACGTTACCCGCAAAAATTCAAAATGCGCGATAGTTTTTGAACACACCTCGTAATGTTTAAACAGGATGATTTAAATATACATCATGATACAATTATACAAGGTAATCTTATCGAGAAAGCAGTTGAGGACGATATTTTGACAGTCGTTCGTCAAACGTTATCGAAAAAGGATGTGATCGATTTATTTGTCATTTTCTTCTAAAAAAAAATGTAGATAAAGAACAAAACAGAATTTGTTTGCGTTCTGGTAGCACATGACCGCTGCGTGGGCGCACTGCGCCGCCGTCTTGCCCTTCGACACCTATTTAACGTACCACGAGAGCCAGCTTGGTGGACCTTTCAAACGCGATGCTGTTGCTGATGAACTTCTGCAAAATGCTACTTGTCGTGTGCATACTTCTGGCTCTGCTGCTGAACGTACTTCTGCATGCACGCTCGGAACTCTTTTCCTTTGTCCTGTCTTACAATGTAGAAATAAAAACTTAAATAAAAAATTAAGAATACAAAACAAAAACAAATATTAATTGGCCGGAAAATGTTCTTAATTATATTGCTAAAATGATAATACATGTTTAATTTGTAAATATTAAGTCTTGTATTTGTTAAAAATTATTCTAAAAAATTCATTAAACCTTTTTTTTAAATAACTAATTTTATATATGACCGAAAATATTTTCTCGGCTGTCAAAAAAAAAAATGTAAACGTCTATCTGAGAGCGGATCGAGAGAGCTGTCAATTTATCGTCCTTGTCAAAGCTGATGAGATTGCCTTGTATAATTGTATCATGATATACATCATATTTATGGAGACAATGTCATCTCGGATATGAATTATAAAACATTCAAACATATTTCACGAAAAAGTTGGGAGGACAAATATGGATTTCATCTAATTTCTAAGGATGATGATATGAAAAGTGGTCGTTATAGAAAAGGATTTGATGAGTTTATTATAGTATAATAAACAATAATATAAGTGTACTGCGATGATGGTTAAAGAGACAGTTCAGAATCAACCTTCCAAATGACTACATTATTAACAATTGCACTAACTGGAAACTCATCAGTTATAAGTAACTGAAAACTTTTCCCACAAATTGAATTAAAAACAAGTATGAAAGCTACAGTCAAGTATTGTGCATGAAACTAAATAGCCCACGGACATGAAAAAAAAACAAAAAGTTGACAAATTAAGATAAATCTTACTAAATACATGTTGAGCAACGTTCAAAAAAGAAAAATTCTGCAGCTGTACGCTGCATTACGAATGTATACTGCGCCCGAAAGCACGCAACACTTTTTTTCACTATTGCCTTTGTGGCTCTGAAAAAGAAAAAGAGCATTCACAGAATCTTTATTGTTTAATAACTTTCATGTTTATCATCCAATTTTACTCAAATTTTCAGAAAACGTCCGCAAATGACTACTTATTTATCTTATCTATTTACTTTAAGTCAAAAATTACGACTATAGCTTATATACAATTTTTTACAATTTTCGGGGGCGGAAATGGGCGTGGCCAAATTTTAAAAAACAAACTTGATCTGCGTGCAACAGATTCCAATGTTGTCACCAAATTTAGTAACTCCAGCTCTTATAGTCTCTGAGATCTGTTGTTTCACACAGACGGACGGACGGACAGACGGAGAGACGGACAGACGGAGAGACGGACAGACGGACATGGCTAAATCGACTCGGCTGGTGATGCTGATCAAGAATATATATACTTTATATATATATATATTATATATGGGGTCGGAGATGCCTCCTTCTGCCTGTTACATACATTCTCGATTGGCACTAACTTATAATACCCTTGTACCCTATGGGTACCGGGTATAATTATAAATTTGCCCTTATCGACTTTTATACTTTTAATAGTATACCAAATGTTAATAGGGATATAATTGTTTCTCTTTCAAAGTGAACGGTCGTGTTTTTGTTTTGCGCCTCGTATTTGTGTATAATCTTAATTGTAAATAATAATTCACCGTTTCTTTTCGCGTGTGCATGCCGCAGTTTTTGTGTATTAATAACAATATTAATTGAAAATTAGTTTTGTGCAGCGATTTGCTTATCTGTATTTTTGCATTCCTCTTTGTGCTTTATCCGTTACGCCGATATTGACGGCTTAAGCTCCCTAACTCTCGCTCTCTTGCTCTCTCTTAGTGCACGTAACTAGTCTTATTTTCTCTTAGTGGTAAGTCACTATAATGTCTTCTAGTGTTGTCTGTGTAATTAAAACCTGCAAGAAAGCAATTTCTGCAGATGACCCTAGTATTGGCTGCTGGCTGGGTGACAATATCGTGCACGCCAAGTGCGTTGATTGCACAGGCCGGATGGCTGATAATATTACTAAAAGCATTCCAATAGGGGTCACAATCAATGACCTCACAGAACCCCACCCAGAAAACACCCCAGGGTATCAGGCCTGGAATACCGGCCGATATTGGTACTACAAATGTAGTACCGAAAGCCCTAATAGCTATTCCACCTACGAAACAGATATTTGTTTCGCGGCTTTCCCTAATCAAACATCTGAGGATGTTAGTACCTATATCCTAGGTCGCACTAGAGCCGATGAATCCAAGATTAAGGTGAAAAAATTCAAATTTTCTTATGCTAGGGATATTTCATCTTTCAAAATAAATGTCCCTGACGAACTTTTCAACACAATATGCTCTGCTGCTTTCTGGCCTAAGTATGTTGTTGTTAAGGAGTACGAAGCTAAGAAAAAAAAGACGGTCTGTAGGGGTTAGTTTGCCCAGGCCGGACAAAACCATTGTGCCATCTAAGTCGTCCGCTTCAAAAAAGTAACCAATACTCTCCATCTTTCCTATCAGAATGCAAGAGGCTTACGTAGTAAGCTTCCCAAATTGTATTCTAATAGTCTTTCATTTGCATCCCAGGTGATTGTCTTCACAGAAACCTAGTTAAAGCCGGAGATTCTAAGCTCCGAAGTTTTTCCAGCTGTGTACACAACGTACAGGCTTGATCGGCCTTCCAGGCGAGGGGGCGGTGTCCTCATTGCGGTTGACTCCAACGTCACGTCTGAACTATTAACTTTTGAGGAATGCAGCGATGTTGAATTCCTCTAAGTGAAACTATCATTTAATGGTTGTTTTACTTTTATTACATGTTCCTACATTCCTCCCTATGTCGGAACTTCCTACTTATTGGAACCACCTTTCCGCTATTCAGGCGGTCTCCAATAGACTTTCGGATAGGGGCCATTTAGTAGTTCTAGGGGACTTTAACATTTTTGGGGCTATTTGGTCCACAAATGAATCCTCAAATACCCTTTCGACTACAGCACGTCACGACTTTATTGATAGCTTGTTTGACATTTCGCTGTCTCAAGTCAACCGTGTACGAAATTCCTTAGATCGCTCGCTAGATCTCTGCTTTGTCTCTGATCCGGCAAGAGTAAGTTTAGTTAGGGTCCCGCCCTTGACGCAACCTGAAGATCCATCCTACTTTCGATGTGACTATCGATATTGGTACTACTATGGAGAATAAGTCTGATCAGCCAGCTAAGAAAGTCCACTGCTTTCGCAAAGCGGATTTTCGACGGCTGAAAATTTTTATATCTGAATTTGATTGGTCCGATCTCTACATGTGCACTGACATGGTGAGTGCCATGGATATTATTTACAATGCCATGAACTCCTTTTTTACCGAATGTGTTCCGTTATACTATCCGTCAATCTCAAATAAGCCTCCCTGGTTTAGTAAAGAGTTGACTCGCCTCAAAAATGTCAAGTCCAATCTCTATTCTAACTTTAAACGTAACGGTTCTCAAGCTGTTAATTCTCGCTATTTAGCGGCTCGGTCAAAATTTACCGTGCTTAACGCGCAGTGTTTTAAAAACTATTTGACTCGTTCAGGGTCAAGTTTGCGCAGGACCCAAAACAGTTTTATAATTTTGTCAACATTAAGACAACACAGCCTATTACACAGCCTATTACACATCCTTCCTCGCTTTCATTTGAAAATACGACAGCAAAACAGGCTATCGCCGATCTTTTTGCTCAGTTTTTTCAAACTACTTATTCTCCGTTAACCGATTCAAACCAAACCTTTTCTTATAGCATGCCCAAATCAAACCTAAACTTTAGTCCTAGCTTAAACGAAAGCTCCCTTCTTTTGGAACTTTAACGTGTCAAGCCGCTTTATTCGCCAGGTCCCGACGGAATACCAGGCTGTGTGCTTAGGAACTGTGCCGAGCCCCTGTGCAGCCCCCTTCTTAAATTGTTTATCTTATCCTTAGAAACTTCCCAATTTCCCCTTATTTGGAAGGAATCATTCGTGATTCCTCTCCATAAAAAAGGTAGCAAAGTGGATGCTAACAACTATAGAGGAATCTCTAAGTTGTCAGCCATCCCAAAACTTTTCGAAAACGTAGTTACTCCCCATTTGCAGCCCCTGTGTAGGTCAGTAATTTCTCCATGCCAACAAGAATTTATTAAACGAAGATCAACGACTACCAACCTTCTGGAGCTCACTTCTTTCATTATAAGGGTCTTTCCACAACATTTGCAGACAGATGTGATCTATACTGATTTCAGTAAAGCATTTGACTCCGTTAATCATTCCCTTCGTGTTAGGAAACTCGACTAAATGGGTTTTTCTGTCGATCTTCTTAGGTGGATCTCAAGTTATCAGAATGGCAGGACGCAAAAGGTCCTCTTTAAAAACAACTTGTCGAACGTTCTCCGGGTGACTTCTGGTGTCCCGCAAAGGAGCCACCTGGGTCCCTTACTTTTTACATTATTTATTAACCCTCCGTTGTACACCCGGGTCTGGCCAGACCTTTTTTGTCTTTGAACGTAAATTTAACACATTTTTATTATAGGTAGCGACTTGGCCGTCCAGGTAGCTTCCTAAAATTTAATTCTCTATCGATTTATGCATATGAGGATTTAAAAAGGATCCTAGAACAGGACGAAAAAAGGATTTAAAAGTTACACCTTCGGTTGTACACCCGGGTCTGGCCAGACCCAGGAGGGTTAAATCATCTTCATTTTTTTAAATCCTTTTTTTCGTCCTGTTCTAGGATCCTTTTTAAATCCTCATATGCATAAATAAAATTTTAGGAAGCTACCTGGACGGCCAAGTCGCTACTTATAATAAAAATGTGTTAAATTTACGTTCAAAGACAAAAAGGTCTGGCCAGACCCGGGTGTACAACGGAGGGTTAAAAAGTATAGGAAAGTATAGGGTCTGGCCAGACCCGGGTGTACAACCAAAGGTTTTAGAAAAGGTATACAACGGAGGGTTAACGACCTGCCCAAAGTCTTTACTAACTCCAGAGTACTCATGTACGCTGACGACGTTAAACTTTGTGTGCAATACAAAGGGCGCGCTTTCAAACATGGTGCAATGCAAACTTATTAAACCTAAATGGATCCAAATGCAAGCTGATGACATTCTCAAGTGTCTCTCCCATGCTTGCGACTTATACGCTGAACTGCTGCTCTTTGGAAAGGATCACTCTAGTTAACGATTTGGGTATCCGTCTAGATCCCAAACTGGAGTTTATTGATCATATTTCGTGCATTGTGAATAAATTCAGGTGTGTGCTTGGATTTATTAAACGGTGGTCGAAGGAATTCGATGACCCCTACGTCACGAAGAATTTATACACTTCGTTAGTTCGTCCTATTTTAGAATATGGATCTTGCGTTTGGAGTCCCCAGTGGGACGTCCACAGCAAACGCATTGAGTCAGTTCAAAAGAACTTTTTACTTTTCGCTCTTCGTGGCTTAAACTGGGATGCAAACCTTAGGTTGCCCTCTTATTCTAGTAGACTTCTCCTGATTAACCTTCCTTCCTTAGCAAACCGTAGAACGATGTTAGGCATTGTCTTTATGTATAATCTGATCCGTGGTGACGTGAAAGCAGCGACCTATTGGGTCAGTTGAATTTCCACGTACCATGTAGAACCACAAGATCTTACCTGCTTTTAGTTTAGCACCAATGCAGAACATCGTATGAAATGCATGAACCCTTTAGAGTATTATGTGCAAATTATAATGATTTGTACAAAATTACCTCATCTGTAGATAGCCTTCCTAAACTAAAAACATTAATCTTAACCCACTTAGTACACATGCAAGATAGCAATCGAGCTGCCTAATAGTAGTTTATATTTCCGCGCATTCTTTTACCTATACTTTCTTTCGCGCTTTTTAACACCTAACCCCAACAAGCCCGTGCTTGGTTTTAAAGGGCTACTTGAGTGTACTGACCGTAGTGCATATCAACGTCCAAGAATAAAAAAAAAAATGTCTATTTCATATTGGGAATAAAGTCGTAGAGATACCTGTGGGTTCATATGAACTCATTCTAGTTTTACATAATTTATTTTTTAAATATTATTATAAGCGGATCAGATTTTGGAAACAGACCAAATCACGTGCTTTATGATTTTGAAATCAATGTTCCACCTGGATATAATGACATGTATTTGAGAGTTCAAGAGAGCTACTACAATCGTTAGTCTACAGCACTTCTGTCTCCAATGGAATTTATGACTAAGGCTCCTATTGTTGTTGTCGCTACTACAATCGTAAGTCTACAGCACTTCTGTCTCCAATGGAATTTATGACTAAGGCTTCTATAGTTGTTGTCGATCTTTCCCACCAG
This sequence comes from Drosophila triauraria, assembly GCA_014170255.2. Taxonomy (NCBI): domain Eukaryota; kingdom Metazoa; phylum Arthropoda; class Insecta; order Diptera; family Drosophilidae; genus Drosophila; species Drosophila triauraria. The sequence continues at coordinate 4,151,675 of JABJVT010000008.1, forward strand.
GATGAATCAGGATCGATTGATGTTAAAATTTCCACTGAACTAACTGCAGCAAGTGAGATAAATACAAAGGTATATTGCCTTCTTATTTATGATTGACTGGTGGAATACACACCCTTGACTGGGTTGTTTCAATGTCTCGTCTAAGAATTTGAGAAGCATGTCTTCATTCAATTTTCAAAAAACATTGCAAGCAGACGTCCACTGAACAAGCAAAATAATACAATATGTTTCCACTCAATAACAAGATCAACATAACAACCGACATTTCAATCAGAATTTATCCATAATAATACATTTCTTAAAAATATTTAAAGATACAAATTTTCACTAATACATGGAATATCTGCAGGAGTCGTTAAAATATTTTAACAAAAGGATTGCTGATACACCACTAGTTTCCAATGTATATGGACAGAATTTCAAATCTTGTTGTTGGTCGCAAAATAATATAAATCATGACAAATCCCTAAAAATTAAAAAAATTTATGTTTGAATAATGTATTTGGAAAATTAAAATTATAAAAAATTAAACAAGAACATTATTTTTATTGGATTGAGGTCGTCAGCCAATCGGGCTAAAACTACCTTTCCTCAAGTCAGGCGTGTTACGCGACGCGTGCCCGCTGACTTTCGGTTCGCTGCTGAGGGATCAATCCAGCTGTGTTCAAACGAAGCCTTCCCAGGGCCGGGAAACCGTGGGTCGTAAGTGGCCTAACCGTGGCTTTGGGGCGAAGCCACGGTCGACCTTCCCAAGCCCCAAGCCCCCTTTGGCCCACCGCGCTTGCCTGGTCAAGCAACGTGGGCGTTAATGATGAAAAGATGAACCCCGAACGCCGTGCTTTGGACCTCTTGGGAGAGGTAAAACCCTAAAAACTCTCCGAGGCGTTCAGTAGGACCTTGCAGGCGAAGCGCGATCGTTCACACGATGTGAGCGAGAGGGTGCCTAAAAGGGTCATGGACGCTCAGGGGAAGGCCAGGGTGGCCAGAGTCAGTTTGGCTATGGCTCTGGTGGATGATCTCCATGACGATGGACGCCTGCTTGCAGAGAAGTGGGAGGAAATAGAGGCCAAGATGGCCGACATGGTGACTGACAGGTTGGTCACCATGCCGACCGGCTCTGTCCCGTCCTTCGATTCTTCGGACAGGGTCAGGGAGTTATCAGATTCGACGATGGGTTCTCTAGGAGCTTCCTGGCGGAATGTGTTGCTAAGATAAGCAACACTTGGCCTGGCCTTAGGATAAGGCTAGTCCACGCCAGGGAGATACCGAGGAGACCCAGAGCACGCATCTGACTGCCAAAGGGGCAAACTGATCACGCAAGGGTGATACAGTGTCTGCGAGCTCAGAACTCGGTTGTCCATACGGAGGACTGGGCCGTACTTAAGGCGGAAAAGGAGATGAAGTCGAGCCAGCCATTCCTTCTTCTCATAAATTAGCGCTGCCTGCCGCAGCTGGAAGCAATGGACCACAAAGTTCGGTACGGCATAAGGAAGGCTAAGATCAGGGTCTTCCTTGCCGAACCGGACGAGATACTGGAAGAGGCCGGTGACACCAACAAACTGTTGGACTATATGGTCATCGACGATAAATCCCCCGACGCAACCCCAGTTAAGATCGATGTCGAGAATCGTGCAGAGTAACCTGAAGACCAGCTAAGACGCTTCAGCGAATCTCACGATCCTTCTCAGGGAGAAAGACATCGACATCGCCCTTATACAGGAGCTTCGGACTCGGGACGAGCAAGGTATTGTAATAAAGAACGATTTTAATGCTTTTCTTTGTTCCAATCACAGCACATCGGATCTGGCAGTTGCTAGATTCGAGACAGCAGACGGGATTGGGATAGCTTTCGCCTCAGTAAACATTGCCCGCGATGAGCCGGCTCCGGCTGAACCGGTCATCAAGCTGATGCAGTGGGCGGAAGACCAAGGCGACCCTAGTGCTCGGATGCGACGTGAACGCGAGACACACGCTCTGGGGAAGTACCGAAACAAATGATCGAGGTGAGTCTCTCTTTGATTATATTATCTGTCGCAACGTTACAATATGTAACAGAGGTAACATACCGACCTTCATATTACCGAGTACAGAGGATTTTCGAGGTTGGGAGGAGGTATTAGACCTCACTTTAATGATAGAACACAGCCATTATAAGGTGCAAAAATGGATAGTGTCGTTACAGCCTGTAAGTAAGACGGTCGCGAGGCGCAACCCCCGTATAACAATCTGGAACAAATTCAGCGAAATTGTCCACTCTAAGGTCAGCAATAGAAGGATCAAGGTACAGTCTTCTCCGAGGGCTCGACAAGGAAGTCCAAGACCTGACTAATATACTGAATAACGCCTTCAACGAGACATGCAAGGTATCATACTTGAAGAAGAAGTACCCACCATGGTGGACTAAGAAACTGAGCGATCTCAGGAAGAACGCACGCAAGTCCTTCAACACAACCTATAGTACCTAAAAGTGGGCACCGTACAAGGAAGCACAAAAGGTATAAAAGAAAGCAGTATACGAAGCCAAGAAGGAATCATGGAAAAGTTTCTGCGAAACAATAGAGGGCATAAAGACACTGCAAGACTAAGCAAGATCCTTGCCAAAGGGCACGCAAGACCAACTCTAATAAACAAACCAAACGGCAAAACTACAATGACAGTCGAAGAATCCCTGGAAGTTCTGGTGGATACGCATTTTCCAGGGAACCTACGAGAGAGCTCGAGACCCAGGGAAATTTCAATGGAAAGCATACATACGTGCATGATAAGTACAAAAGCCCGGGACCGGACGGCATAGTACCGGCAATGTTACAAAGGACTAGGACCAGCATTACGGGATGGCTATAAGCCATCTACGAGGCTTGTATTTGGCTGACTCACATACCGATCCCGTGGAGGGAATCTAGAGTTATATTTATACCGAAACCAGGCAGCAGGGGGCATATCCTAGCAAACGACAGTCCTGACCTCCTTCCTCCAAAAGACAATGGAAAGACTGCTGGATGTTCACATCCGGTATAAGTCAGAGTCACACTTGTCGGATGCGCAACACGCATACCGAAAAGGACGTTTAACCAAGACTGCACTACACGAAGTGGTGGGTCACGTAGAGAAATCTTTAGTATACAAGCAGTACTCGATGGCCACCTTCTTGGATAATGAAGGTGCGTTTAACAACGCGAACGCCGATTCCATCCTGGGCTCATGCGGCAAACCAAAAATGGTTTTAAAGAGCTACTTGTTAGTTTTCGTAAAACTAATGAGGTGCTCATGGCGCTGGACTCCAAGTTTAATGGCATAAAGCTGTTAAACGAGTCCCCAAAGCGCAAGAAAACCACGGTTGGCACAGGATCTCAACAGCTTACTCCCTCGGCACAGCCCCCGACCCCAATATATCTAACTCCTATGATATTGAGGTCGGGTGCAAGAAAAGATACGGCCTTCGAATGTGCCCCGACAGGGACCGCAGCTCCAGTGATGTTCGTTGAGTCCCAGGGTAAAAGGCCTGGATTACCGGCCGAAATTGGTAACACAGGCAACCAGTCTGTGTTACCAAAAGCCCTTATTGCAGTACCACCAACGAGGCAGATATTTGTTTTTCGGCTTCACCCATCTCAAACATCTGAAGATGTTACAATTCAAATTTTCTTATGCTAGGGATATTTCATCTTTCAAAATAAATGTCCCTGACGAACTCTTTAACACAATATGCTCTGCCGATTTCTGGCCGCAGTATGTTGTTGTTAAGGAGTAAGAAGCTATGAAAAAGAAAACACGGCCTGTAGGAATTAGTCTACCCAGGCCGGACATTCTTTTTTACCGAATATGTTTCGTTATACTATCCGTCAATCTTAAATAAGCCTCCCTAGTTTAGTAAAGAGTTGACTCGCCTCAAAAATGTCAAGTCCAATCTCCATTCTAAATTTAAACCTAACGGTTCCCAAGCTGTTCATTCTCGCTATTTAGCGGCTCGGTCAAAGTTTACCGTGCTTAACGCGCAGTGTTATAAAAACAATTTGACTACTATTTATTCGCCAGCTCCCGACGAAATACCAGGCTGTGTGCTAAGGTATTGTGCCGAGTCTCTGTGTAGTCCCCTCCTATCGGGCGAATTCCATCATTTCTATGCAAATAAATTAATATTTAATTTATGTGGGTTTTTTTTTATTAATATACTATATGTGAATGTTATTAATATATGAATAGGTGAATGTAACTAAATTAATTTTTATTATATATGTATATTTTATGTAGAGTATTTACATGAGTAGTGTATATGTGTGTTTTTTTATTATTATATGTATATGTCAGTGTAATTAAATTAATATTTATTGTATATGAATTTTTTTGGCATCTTAATTTATATTAAAGATATGCTCCTCTCTTTTTATGTTAACAATTGTTTGAATAAGGTTGAGCCTAAATTCTAGTTTTTTGATAGGTGAAATATCCTTTATATATGGCAACAAACTTTTAAAAAATAAGAAATCGTCAATATTGTTCAATCTATATAATTTTCTAAAAGTTTAATTTTTTTCCGTTCGATTTCTAAATATTCCACAACAAGGTTTGCATACCCCATGTTATTTTGTTGTTTAGAATTGTGTTGAGTTTTGGTTTTTGTGCAGACCGAGGCAGCATCCTCGTACGTTTTGGTATATGTCGTACATATCAAATTGGAGTCGTCAATTATAGTTATATCGTCCAAAATATACATTGCTTTTTTAAATATTGCTCTCTCCTGTCAGAGCAGAGTCGTTCCTCAAGAAACTCATAATCTCAAAATATTTAAATTTTGCAGACCCTGATGCAGGTTGGGGGACCTTCCGCAGCGCCTTCCTGTACTCGTTCTTCAAATATTTAAACTTTTCCTTGCAATCGTTCTCTGAAATTTTTAAATATTAATTGTATTTAACAGATATCTGGCAAGTGGAATGTCATTTAGAGCGATTTCGTTCAGCTTTCGAATCGCAGAAAGTACACTAAGAAAAATAATACCAGAAGTGTGCCTAACATTTTTTTTTAGTTTTCAAGGAGAACACTTGGCAATACCGACCACCGAAAAAGGTTATTTCCCGAATTGAATTGGTGCAATTGAGGGCAAACATGATTGCATTAAATGCCCCAAGAGTTCCAGTTCAGATTATTTTAATTACAAGAAATTTTTTCTGTGGTTTTGCAGGGTGTTGCTGATGCGAATTGCAAATTCTTATATTTTGAAGTTGACTTTAAAGGCAGTCAAAGTGATGGCGGGATTTTTGCTGCTTCTGAATTTCAAAGAGAAATAATTTGATAGATATACCTACTTCAAAGAATTTGCCATTTTCAAATATGGCAGCACCCTATGTTTTCGTAGGCGATGAAGCCTTTCCATAGACCAATTATTTAATGAGGCCATTTCTAAGAAGGTCGTTAAATAAAAGAAAAACAATTTTCAATGAAATCTCTGAAAGCTCTCATCTGCCAGGCGTTGTGTAGAGAGTGCTTTTGGAATTCTGACCGAAAAGTGGCGTTTATTGTAACGTGATATCGATGTTAATCCTAAGACAGCAGTATTATTAATTACAAATTTGTGCCTGCTACACAACATCATAATTGACCAAGAGGGAATAACAGATTACCTCTACACATTTGACATTGAAGAAAAACTATCAGCAGAAAATAGTATTGGCAGAAACAATAATAGATCGGGAAATGAAGCACTACACATAAGAGAGATATTTGTAGATTACTTTAATTAATTATACTTTATTTACCTCAACATTTATTAAATATTAAAAAATTTTACAATTTTGTATCATTTATGTTTCCTATTACTTATGTATTTCTATAAATCAACTTTATTTCAATAAAAAAATTTGTTCTCCCATATTTAAATGAATTTTATTAAATTAAGTGAGTAGTAAACAGAAGCCGTAAATAAGAGCTATTATTAAGTAAAAATCAAATGTCTACAAATCGTCTGGGAAGTCCGGGATAAATACACAAATGGTATTTTTACGAGGAAACTGAAAAGAGAATAATCTAAAAACGAGAAAGAAAGCTAACTTCGGTAAACCGAAGTTTATATACCCTTGCAGTCAGCAATTGGATCATTGAAAATCGATCCAATTTGGTAATGTAAAAAAAAATGTCAAATTATGTAAATTTTGTAAATTTTACATTTTACATGTAGAATTTTACATTTTCATATAAATCGACCGATCCCTTCTATGGCAGCTATATGATATAGTTGTCCGATCTTAATGAAATTAAAACCGTAATTCTAGAACTATAAAAAACGACTATATCTCGAAATTTATAGAAATTCGTTGAAAAACAGAGAAATTAAAAATTTTTTTACATTAATTTCGCCATCATTCCTATGGCAGCTATAGGATATAGTGGTCCGATTTCGGCCGTTCCGACATATATACTGCGTGCTAAAGAAATAAGACTATGCTGAAAATTTCAGCCCGATAGCTCAAAACTGAGAGACTAGTTCGCGTAGAAACCGACAGACAGACGGACAGACAGACGGACAGACAGACGGACAGACAGACAGACGGACAGACAGACGGACAGACGGACAGACGGACAGACAGACAGACGGACAGACAGACGGACAGACGGACAGTAAGTAAAAATTATATTTAAATTTAATATTCAAAATAAAAATAAAAAAGTTATTTTTGTTTTTTGTATAAAAATCAATTATAACTCTTAAAAATTATTTTTATAATAAAAATCAAAATATAACTTTTAGCTTTGATTTTTATTTTAAATATTGAATATAATTATTATTTTTGATTTTTATTTTTAAAATCAATTTTAAGAGTTATAATTGATTTTTATAATAAAAATCAAAAAATCAGCAATAAGTTCTGCTTTCAGCCGCTAGTGTGCGCTTGGCCTAAGATGAGCTGCGGGGTGGGAGCTGGATTCAATGCTGAAAGCTGGGGGATTGAAGCTAGTGTTGGGTAAATACTGCTCATTTGGGGGAACATGTTCACTTGTTCTTTTTTTTCAAAAGAGCAGGGGTCGCAAATAACAGTTATGAGATAAATAAAAATTGGAGCCAAAAATATTAGCAGCGACGATAGGAAAATTATGTATAACGTATTTTTGGAAGGACTTTGCAGAAATAGGATAAACTTTTAAATAATAATTTCAAATAAACTTTCGCAATTTTCATTATTTTAATATTTTTTAACTGTTATTTTTAATTTTTAAAATAAAAGTTAAAAATAATTCTTATTTTTTAATTTTTAAATAAAAGTGTAATCATAACTCTTATTTGTAATTTAAAAAAATAAAAATTCCCAATAGGAATTGTTTGTCAATTTTTATTTTGAAAAATAGAAAAAAACTGTTATTCTTCAAATTTTATTTTAAAAATTGAAAATAAAAATTGAATTGCAATAACTTTTGAAAGGAGCGGTTTATTTTAAAGATCGAAAGATATCTTCAATCTACGTATCAATACCTTTCGTTTGATGTATGTATGTATGTATGAATTTGTACCATATGACATTTACATAAATATGTACATAAATGCATATCACATTCGAATGTCCGCTTCCCAAAAATGGTGCGACTTTCGGAAATTAAAAAAAAAAAAGTACACCATAGATATTTTAGACCTTTTTTTGGACATAATGTGGTATATTTTCAGCTAAAATATAATACTTTTTCAAAAAAATATTGAAAAATAACAGACTTATGAGATGCAAAAAAGTTTTCTAGCTGCCGACGAGATTCCGGTTTCCGATTATCGATTCCAAATTCCAAAAGCGTATTGTGTGCGCGGGTCCTTGACAAGAGGATTTTTTGAAAGTATTACACTCGTATAGCCATTCAATCGCAGCATATATCATTTGGTACACTTTAATACATTATATACATTATAATACATCAAACGAAAGGTATTGAGACGTAGATTAAAAATATCTTTCGATCTTTGAAATAAACCGCTCCGTTCAAAATTAATTGCAATTCAATTTTTATTTTAAAATTTTTAAAATAAAAATTTAAGAATAACAGTTATTTATAGTTTTTCAAAATAAAAGATGACAAGCAATTCTTATTGGCAATTTTTATTTTTAAAAATTACAAATAAGAGTCATGATTCTACTTTTATATAAAAATTGAAAAATAAGAATTATTTTTAACTTTTTTATTAAAAATCAAAAGTAACAAATTTTTTTTTTAATAAAAAAAATAACTCTTATTTCACAATTTTTATTTTAAAAATTATAAGTGTTACGACCCCTGCAAAAGGGTCACTCATTTGGCTCACTTTTTCATTGCTCACTTGCTCACTTGTTCGCTGCTCATTGCTCACTTGCTGACTTGTTCACTGCTCATTGCACACTTGCTCGCTTGTTCACTGCTCATTGCTCACTTGCTCACTTGCTCATTTGCTCACTTGCTCACTTGCTCACTTGCTCACTTGTTCACTGTTCATTGCTCAGTTGCTAACTTGCTCACTTGTTCACTGTTCATTGCCTTTTTATAACCTGTTCATAAACAGACTACTGAGCACTGCATTTCCACGACGAAAAAATCCATATGTTACATATTAGTTTAAATATGATATACATTTGTATGCAAATTTGTGTTTTCATATACGGATATATTCTTTGCAAGTAAAAAAGCACACATATATACATTCGTTCTTGACAAATGCCATCATCCTGATAAGATTTATTGATAAAAAATATATCTTAGAAAAATTTAGTTCATAAACTAAATTCTTAAAGTTAAATTGCTTTTTGTTAATTTTTGTTCTTTAATTAAAGCGTCGATGTTTCTGGCAATTCGAATTTAAAATAAAGTACGGGCATGTGGTTGCTCATTTTTGCGCAATCTGAGATAACAATGCAAAAAAATACCATATAAACAAGAAAGAAAGCTAACTTCAGTAAACCGAAGTTTGTATACCCTTGCAGTCTGCAATTGGATCATTGAAAATCGATCCATTTTGGTAATGTCGAAAAAATATCAAAATTTGTAAATTTTGTAAATTTTACATTTTACATGTAGAATTTTACATTTTCATATAAATCGACCGATCCCTTCTATGGCAGCTATATGATATAGTCCGATCTTAATGAAATTAAAAATGTAATTCTAGAACTATGAAAAACGACTATATATCGAAATTTATAGAAATTCGTTGAAAAACAGAGAAATTAAAAATTTTTGTACATTAATTTCGCCATCATTCCTATGGCAGCTATAGGATAAAGTGGTCCGATTTCGGCCTTTCCGACATATATACTGCGTGCTAAAGAAATAAGACTATGCTGAAAATTTCAGCCCGATAGCTCAAAAACTGAGAGACTAGTTCGCGTAGAAACCGACAGACAGACGGACAGACAGACGGACAGACAGACAGACGCACATGGCTAGATCGACTCGGCTGGTGATGCTGATCAAGAATATATATACTTTATGGGGTCGGAGATGCCTCATTCACTGCGTTGCAAATATCATGGCAAAATTATAATACCCTCTGCAAGGGTATAAAAAGAGGTACTGAACAAAAATGAACCCAAAAGACTAGCTGAACAAAATTGAACAACTGAGCAATAATGAGCAAAAGAGCAAATCTAAACAAGTGAGCAAAAATGAGCAAGTGAATAAAAAGAACAAAATTGAACAACTGAACAATAGTGAGCAAAAGAGCAAATCTGAACAAGTGAGCAAAAATGAACAAGTGAACAAAAAAGAACAAAATTGAACAACTGAACAATAGTGAGCAAAAATGAGCAAGTGAACAAAAAAGAACAAAATTGAACAACTGACCAATAGTGAGCAAAAATGAACAAGTGAACAAAAAATAACAAATAGGAAGGAACATGTTCACTTACTCAGTTTAGTGAACAACTTTTTTTTTTCACTCACTCATGAGCAACCCAACACTAATTGAAGCGGCCTTTACTCTCTCAGACTCAGCAACGGTTTTTCAGGCTGAGGTGCTCGCTATATTGGAGCCAGCCAGCCTTTTAATATAGCAGAATCTCAGGGATAAAAAGGTGCGGATCTACACGGACAGCCAAGCGGCTATAAAATTTCTTACAGCCGTATTAACAAACTCGCCTTTAGTGGCAAAATGCAAGTGCGCCCTAAATAATCTTGCCGAATACAATATCGTACAAATAACCTGGGTGCCGGGACATAGCGACATCCCAGTTAATAAAAAAGCAGACGAGCAGGCTCGGCTGGCAGTGCAGAGACTAGAAGGATACCGATCTTGCTCAACTCAGTCCAGACAGGGATTCATGACCATTTCAGAATAATAGCCAACAAGGAATGGTCAAGAAAGAGTGAGTACAAAAGATCGAAACAATGTTGGCCGGGTAATCGGACCAAGGAACTGATATCCAACAGCAAACGGGATATCAGCAGGATTACAGCAGTATCTACCGGTCATTGGGTGATTGGAACGCATGCAATAAAGATGGGACTGCCATACAATGCAAGCTGCAGAAGCTGCAAAGACACAACGGAACAGGAGACACCAGAGCATCTGCTCTGCAAGTGTCCAGCACTAAACAGGATCAGAGCACGTCACTTCGGTGCCTACCAGCTAAAATCGCTGAAAGAGGCAGGAAAGCTGAAGATTACAGCAATCCTAGGATTCGCCAACGATTCAGGGTGGTACTGATGAAGACGCAGCTAACATGAACAAACAGAGGGTGTGGAACAAAATCTTGGATGCTCTAGCAAGAGCCTCACCACTTATACCTACCTACCCATTTTTATTGAAAATTGAAATGGGATTTCTTTTTTCTGATATTTTGTATTTCCCAATTTGGGAATGGACATATTGAGCGAAATAAATTTTTGCCTTTTAAGTTTATGGGATGGAAGATAAGCTTTTCCCATCATTTTTGAATACATTTTTTTTAAGGATGTCACACGTAAAGTGCTGTGTGATTTAACCCAACCCATCAACCCATGTATGACACGTTAGGTCGTTGATCGTTGGAATTGAATCGGTAATTTTAACATAAATAGAAAACTGAACTTTTAATTAACATTAAGCATATCAAAATTGTAAAGACAGCAATCATTTGTTATTTTTAAGATATATGTGCTATTTTGTAGGTGCTCAAATAGATAAATTGATTTAAACTGTGGTGCTCTTCGAATGGACTTAAGATTATGCGGGAGGTGATGAATGATTTTCAGATATGGATAGCCGACATCGTATATTTGTTATATTGTTTGTACGACTTGATGTCGAAAATAACAACTTATTATAAATATATCTGGGTTTCTTAGTCATTACAATTTTGTGTAGTGTTATCAGTGTTCTGAGCTTGATCCAATTATTTAGATTTCAATTAAATATTTTCAGGGAGTAGATGGAAATGTGATCTCTTTTTTTTAAGTTGAAAACAAACCGTGCTATATTATTAAAAACAACATTAAGTTTTTGTTTGCTTGCAGAGTCAGGGTTTTGGAAGATTTTGACTCCATAAAAGAGAGTGGGTTTTTGCAATAAGGAGCTTAACATCAACTGGTAATAGATGCTCAGTCTGGGACAAGATGCTGCGTATGTCCTACCTACAGATTTATTTATGTGGTTACTCTAAGAGAGAGTTTTATTAAATGTTATCCCTAGGTTGGCTACTTTTTTCAACTTACACCAGTTTACAAAATAAAAAAAAATAAATGCTCCAAGCCTGTTGATGCAAAATTCTGGTAGAGTTGAGTCCCCAGATCACGAAAATGGCTTTAATTTTTTTTTCTATGGATACGTTTTTTTTTAAAGATTTTTTAAAGTTTTTCACAAAAAAATTCTGCTCATTTTACGTTTCTCATTTTATAGCTCGATAAATGATAAATTTTTTTAAATTTTTGTCCAAATGTCTACTAGATTAAAGGAACAGTGTTGTACACCGCCTTAAGATGGTCTGTTAACTTTGCTAGATGTGATGAACAGTCGGATTTAGCTATGAAAAAAAACTAAGTTTTGTTAAATAAACAAAAATTTACAAAATTAAGTTGAAGTAAGATAAAAATTAAATAATCGCCTTTATATACATACATAGACAATGTATTAATTTGATTGGTACCATTAAGGGGTACCATTAAAAAATTTCTCATTTTACTTAACTTTGAAAATCCACGATAAATCCATTTTTCAACGGATTTCTGGAGTTGAAGGCCTGTTTGATACTTTTGGCGATTAAATTTAGAAAAAAACACGTTTTGATTTTTCAACGGATTTTTTTCGCGTTTTTAGGATGCTAGCAGCATGTTAACATTTGAGTTAACAGATTAACTTTTCCACTTTTTTCAAGTTTATCGACCTCCAGCATACAAAGTACTTATCCAATATAAATAAAGTGTAAAAAAATCAAAAGGTTAGTTCATTACCTGTAAAATAAAACATTCGACGGCTAAAATGGTTGGCTACAACTCGAGCTATAAAATGAGAAACCTAAAATGAGCAGAATTTTTTTGTGTAAAACTTTAAAAAATCTTAAAAAAAAAACGTATCCATAGAAAAAAAAATTAAAGCCATTTTCGTGATCTGGGGACTCAACTCTACCAGAATTTCGCATCAAGAGGCTTGGAGCATTTTGAGTGTAAACTAGTGTTATGCTTGTGTTCACACCAAGACCATTTTTTCTTGACCACATTAAGCTTAACTAATTCTGTTAGTTACACTAATACATTCAGCTATTCTTGACAATGGACTACACATATAAATTTGTACATCATCTCTATATATATAGACGTTACATTCAGAAGGGACATCTGGTAGATCATTTACAAAGCACGAGTACAGTAATGGCCCAAGAACCGATTCTTGAGGAACTCCATGTCTTAAGAGTCAAAATGAGGCCGAAATTGACAACGTTACGGAAGATTGAAAGCGATTTTTTAAATAAGAACGTAACAAAGATTCAGCAGTAAAAGTAAAATTATAAAGTTATTTCATTTTTGAACATAAGATGTCATAATTAACAGTGTCAAAAGCTTTGCCGTAGTCAAGCAGTGTCAGAAACGTTACGGTTTTTAAGATTGCTGTCGTGCAGCTGCGGTGTTTTCGGAACTCTGACTGGTTGTCACTAAGAAGATTGTTATTTGATATATATTCGATAATTTGAAAAGCTATTAAATTTTGAAGGATTTTTAAAAGAAATGGAAGAACTGAGATTGGCCTAAAATCTCCATTGCCCTTTGATAATGGAATAATTTCAGCAGTTTTCCAGTTTCTCGAAAAACAGAAGTGGTAATTGCTGCCTGTTTTGCCTTTTTAAATTTTTCAGCTAAGTGCCGATTTTGAAACTAATTAAAAAATTTTAAAATATTTTTGTTTAAATAACTATTAATCGTCACAAAATTTGGTATCAGAAATTTTTTGTGTTGAGTGTGCCATCGTCACTTTTATCTCACCTCGTTAAGAGGTGTTTTTGTTTGATATCAGAAGTTTTTAAAATGTCATATGTATGTAGGTCTCCAATTGTTAGTGTTAATTAGTATACCTCAATACCATGTCCTGAGGTCGTTCCTTTATGACTTAGCTATTATTAAAAAATTATAGCACATAGTTATGACATCTGATACTAGCTGAACGCCGGTTACCGTCACAAAATTTAGTATCTCGTTAAGTGGTGTTTTTGATAAAATAAGTATTTGTTTTAAATGTGGAAAACTAACAAAAGAAATCCATATATGAAGAAGTTGTCTATATGGGATCATTGTTACTAATTTTAATGAAAAAGCGAATTTTCGGAGATATGAGTAGTACCCCAAAAGGTGAACAGTAATCTCAAGGGTTATACGGCCTGAAGTGAGTATCAAAATCGTAAGAGCAATTTTTTTTTTAAAAATTAAGAAAATCCTTAAAAAATATTAATTTTAATTCTAAATTCTTAATTATAATATTTGGATAAATTTGTAAAGGCAAAAAAAATATCATTTTAAAATACCTTTCCAACGACATATAAGCACGTTTCAGTAACTTTAGTCGTTCAGAAGTTATCGATATTTGAGGGCTAAGGTTCTGGTAGTGAAGCGTGTGTGCCTGTCGCCGCGCCAAGCTAACTCAGCCAGTGGGAGTTGGCAGCCACATGCCGACTACTGAAGACCGACCATACGTGGTGAAGAACCACATCCTGCTCGAGGTGCCCTTGCTCTAGACTAAATATGGCGGATCTAGAGAGGAAAACTCGAAAAACCCGTAATCACCGGTGTTACCGTACCGTGCCTCTGTGATGAATGGCACTACGTTAGTGTGTCTTCTAACGGTGGCTTCCGGATACCTGGCACCTCCGGTCGTATAAGTGCCCGATCCGGGGTATGAGGCTCTACCCCGGGGATACTTCCTTCCTCATTACTCGTGGGACCAATTTATGGAATCTAATGTAAATAAACCTCAAGAAACAGGGTGCTCTAGCAGCCCCAAATCGATTGAAATCGAACCCATCCGGGAGCCCGAAGATGCTATGGACATATGTTCACAAAGCTCTGGCACCGACAGCATCACCAAGGAAGAGGAAGAAACTCTGCTCGCCTCCCCTAAGGATGACAAACCAAGGCGGATCGCACTATCGGGCGCCGCAAGGAAGAGGTTGCGCAGACACCTTGCGAACGGCGTACCCATGGAGGAGGCCAAAGGCTCGCCCAGAAGCCTATGGACCCTCCAAGGGAAATGCCCAGCAGGAGTGGCGCTACCACCAGTAAGAGAGGTAGATCGGCCAACACGACCCCAGAAGAGGCGTCGAAAAGAGGGCCATGTACAAAACCGCGGCACCTAGTGCCCAGACGAAGGGCGATACTGCAACTGTTTTGCCGGCCACGGAGGCTCCAGCAGCCACCACAACCGCAGAAGCGGATGGGCAGGCAATAAAGGCGCAGTCGCCCCAAGTCGGTGTCATGGCCTCTTACAGGGACGTTGCCAGCTCGATGAAGATGGCAATACTCCTGCCGACTACCCTGAGCATCTCCTCACGACCGAACAGCTGAACACTATTCAGTCCGCCATCCTATCGAGAGTGATGGCCCTGAGACACGGCTCTGTGAAGCCGTTGTTCTCTGGCTGCACCTTTCGACCAGGGTGGATGGCCGTGACGTGTGGGAATGCGGAGACAGCCGAGTGGCTATGCACAGAGGTGCCAAAGCTACGGCTGTGAAAAGACGCCCACATCAAGGTGGTCCCAGAGGCAGAGGCTCCACGTGCCGCTGTCTTCATTGGGTACTTTCCGCTTCCAAACGCGGAAATGAAGACGGACGAGATCCTGAAGCTCGTCGAAGGCCAGAACAGCGGCCTGCGAGTGGGAGACTGGCGTGTCTTCCACCGTGAAATGAGGCAAAGCATGGCCATCATCACGATTGCGCTGGATCCTGTTTCGGCCAATCGCTTGAAGTCGCTGGCATACCAGCTGTCCTTCGCGTGGGGCACGGCTACCCTTAAGCCAAAAGCCAGCGCGCAGCCGAAGACGCAGGCGGTGGCTCCTGCTCTCGCAGCGGAGAAGCCCACCTGCTCCAAGGCTACAAAGGGCACTGCTGCGACAACGCCAAAGAATGCCGCTGATGGCACAGCTCGCGTAGGCACAGAGGCTAGCGGCACCATAGTTGCCCAAGAGCCCATGCCACCGAATAAAATTATGCGCCCTCCCTGCACGGGCGCATCACGCGCGGAACAGGGCGCTTAAACAAGGGTGTGAGGCGCACACCTGAGGAGGAGGCCCTTCTGCGCACCAACCGAGGCCGGAAGATGGCGGCTAGGGGCCGCAAGAGGGCGGACTAATGTCCCGTCCCCTTCCCCACCCTCCCCAACACCCGGAGACACCTCAGATGTCTCCAAGCGAACCTCCAACACGCAAAGGCCGCGTCTGACGTCCTTTGTGAGAGGTTTGCTGCATTTATCCAGGAACCATGGGTAAATGCCGGACGTATCCTGGGGCTAAGCACCCCATCTGGTAAGCTGCTATATGTAAACGGCCAACCTCGCCCTAGAGCGGCTTTGTTAATAACAAAAATTTAACTTGTTCCCCTATCACAGTTCATCACTGAGGATCTGGTGGCGGCTGGCCTCTGCCTACCTACCCGGCGATACTGATGATGTGCCTCCGGCGGCTACCTGTGCCCTGGTAGAGTACTGCCAGAGAAACCGGCTCCGGTGGATAATTGCTTGCGATGCCAATGCGCATCACACGGTCTGGGGGAGCAGCAACATCAACAAAAGAGGTGAGTACCTTCTTGAGTACATAATTAGTAATAACATAGGTTTACTAAATCAGGGCAGCGAGCCTACATTTATTAATGCAATTAGAGAGAAAGTCCTCGACCTAACTCTCTGTAGTCTGAATATGTTGTCCGTTGTCTCAAACTGGCACGTTGCGAATGAGATCACTATGTCAGATCACCAGCACATTAGATTTGATATAGGAGGTGCCTTGCAATGTAGCCTAGTTACTAGAAATCCCAAAACACAAGCTAGGATCTTTTCTGTTTTGAACTTGAGCAATCCAGAGACTGCTCACCCCGTCCGATATTAACCATTGACGAGTTAGAGCGTGAGGCTACTGTGCTTCATAAAACATTGAATCAGCATATCACGCCAGTTGCGAGCAAAAGTTCGTAAGATCAGTCGGGTTGTTCCCTGGTGGAACAAGAGCCTTGACGATCTTAAACAAGCTGCGCGAAGGCTCTTCAATAAGGCGAGCAATGGAAAGGCCACATGGGATTCCTACAAATCTGCTTTAACGCTATACAACAAAGAGCTGGGAAGGTCAAAACGGGCTACGTGGCGCCAACACTGCGGGCAGATTTCAACTCTCCCGGAAGCTGTCAGGCTACAAAAGCCCTCTCCAAAGACCACTTAAACGGCATCTGTACGCTGAAAAGCCAGATGGAACCCACACAAACAACCCAAAGGAAACGAGTAGTCTACTCCTATCTACTCACTTTCCTGGGTGCGTGGCCATGGAGCAACCCATCTCAGAAAGAGAGGCACCAACCTACCTCTCTGAGATTGGAGAGTGCCCACACCCGCGCGTGGCTATTGTGGCAGACTCAATGGGGCTGAAAGAAGGGAACCCCCTATCTATCAGAACGTATTGGAAACATGCCCTTTAGACTGTTTCATCAAAATAGCGTACAATGGGCCATACAAAGTTTTAGCCCATACAAATCCCCCTGGACCAGATGGAATTTATCCATGCCTATTGCTGCGGGGACTGCACCAACTTGCACTCCCCTGGTCCGTCTATTCCGAGCTAGTCTCGTGCTTGGACACATACCAAGCAAATGGGCTAAAGTAAAAGTTGTGTTTATTCCAAAGGTAGGGAAGAAAGATTCCCAATTGCCTAAATCATATAGACCAATTAGTCTTAGCTCCTTCCTTCTTAAAACTATGGAAAAGATAATTGACCAGCACATCAGGGAAGCGAACCTCAAGCATCTTCCCTACATAAGTACCAATATGCGTACCAAACTGGTAAATCAACTGAGACTGCCATCCATTGCCTTACAACAGTCATTGAAAAGGCCATTGGCTCTCAACAAATAGCACTAGGTGCCTTTCTAGACATCTCAGGAGCTTTTGACAACACGTCTTACGAGGCAATCCGTGCCTCTCTTGTACGTAAAAATGTCGCCACACCCATTATTAGGTGGATTCTGGAAATGCTCAAATCCAGAATCATAACTGTAGACCTAGGAGGAACCATGACCTCAAACACAGCCACAAGGGGATGCCCTCAAGGGGAGTACTCTCTCTCTCCTGTGGACTCTGGTCATAGACGAGCTACTGTTTGAGCTCAACAACCTAGGGTTCCCCACTCAGGGCTACGCTGACGATCTAGTCATCTATATAGTGGGCTGGCATGAGCAAACCATCTCGGACCGCATGCAGCAAGCCCTCAATATAGCCAATAGATGGTGTCAGGATAAAGGACTATCCATAAACCCGTCTAAAACTGTGCTAGTTCCATTTACCAGGAAAAGGTCTCTCTCCTGACAAGACCATCCCTAAATGGATCAACCATTGACTTTTCGGTTGAAGCTAACTACCTGGGAGTTATACTTGACTCCAAGCTCAACTGGAACTCACACCTTGAAAAGACCGTTAACAAAGCCACTCGAGCATACTTTGCGTGCAATAGGCTTTCGGTAGAACATGGGGCCTGAGTCCCAAAATGATCTACTGGTCTTATAACACTGTGGTAAAACCGATCATAACCTATGCATCTCTTGCTTGGTGGACGAAATCTACCCAGAAGACAGCTGCGGCTGCACTTACCAAAATACAACGACTGGTCTGCATAGGCATCACTGGAGCCATCCGGACATGCCCCACTGCAGCACTTGGAGTTATAACTGGCATTCCCTCTACCCATCGCCCTGAAAAGGAGGCCTGCCTGGGGCACTTCGCCTCCAAAACATCACCGACATAAAAGTGGTGATTTAACTGGGCATCTACGGGTACTCGAACCCTAATAAACGAACCCATTCTGCGTATAACTGACGAGCAGAAACCAAAACTTGTTTTCCACAGAAACTTCTCTGTAGTCCTGTACACCAGACACGACTGGACAACAAAATCAATATCTCTGCCCAGTGGATCACAAACGTGGTACACTGACGGATCGAAATTGGAAAACGGCGACACCGGGGCTGGTATTTTCGGACCAAGGTTCAACAAATCCATAGCCATGGGAAAGTCCCCAACCATCTTCCAAGCAGAGATACACGCCATAGAAATCTGTGCTCGTGAATGCCTTCGCAGGAATATGCAAGGCGCACGGATTTACATCTTCTCTGACAGTCAGGCGGCGCTCATAGCGCTGAGATCTTTACGATCACCTCCAGACTAGTAGAAAACTGTTTCCAGCAGCTGAACGCCCTTGCCTCCAAAACACCTTAACGGTGGGCTGGGTGCCAGGGCATGAAGGCCATATAGGAAACGAGGTGGCAGACTCCTAGCAAAACGCGAGGCGATGACACCGCTAATCGGCCCTGAACCATTCTGTGGACTTTCGAAAGGACACAAAAGGAACTGGTCAGGAAATGGGAGGAAAAGGAGATAAGTCGTCACTGGACCGACAGTGCAGGGCTGAGACAAGCCAAACAATTCCTCGTCCCCAGATGTCGCGATCCAAACGCATCATCAGGCTACCTAACAGGTCACTGCAACCTAAGGTATCACCTTAAGAAATTAAAACTTTCAGAAATCGACACATGTAGATTCTGTGAGCTGGAGCCAGAAACATCAGAACATGTTCTATGTGAATGCCCCTCACTAATCAGACGTCGACTTCAACAACTAGGACGTGAACTTATCCCCCTACAGGATTTGGGAAGAGATAGACCTCGCCAAAGTGCTCTCCTTTATCAGAAGCCTAGGAATAGAGGCTCTACCTTAATCCTACAGGCCGGCACAAAAGACCTAACATCTGGTCGCGGTGCAATAAGGCCATAGTAATAATAATAATAATAATATATCGATTTTTTCCTATTTTCCCGCCAAAGTAGCTTGAAAAGCAAAAAGTGGATCAAATTAAAAACAAAACAAAGGTTTTTTTAAATTTAAAATATTTTACGTTTTAATTGATGGTTTTAAAGTTTATTGCAATTGTGCACGTCTCTATATAACTCTACATGTATTTTTACATAAATGTATGTAAAGTGCATGTAAAAGGTTAGGTATATGGGATCTTTGCTACTAATTTTAATGAGTAATATCTCGAAAAAGCGAATTTTCCCAGATATGTGATATATACCAAAAGTTGAGCCATCTCAAGGGCTATATGGCATTGAGTGACTATCAAAATCGTTAGAGCCAATTTAAAAAAAATTACAAAAACTTAAAAAAAAAAATTAATTTTAAATTTAAATTCTAAAATATTATATTTAGATAAACTATGCCCAGGCAAAGCTATTATCATTTCAAAATACCTTTCTAACGACATATAGCACGTTTCTGTAGCTTTATTCGTTTAGAAGTTATGGGCCCGGGAAATCTAGCTTTTTTAGCTGTTTTCCCGCCAAACTAGCGGGAAACCCAAAAAGTCGTAGAACAAAAAATGTTTAGTTTGAGCTGTTTAATAAAATAAAAGTAGTTCCAGGAGTCTTAAGGGGTTACGAGGGTCTGGAAGCACAAAAAAAGCCCTATTTTCGTGAATTTTTTTAAAAGAGCCCACAACAATTTTACCAATTTTGTTTATTGTACTTGATTGAACATTACTTGAACAACATTTTGTCAAAATTTGAAGATAAAATATTTGAAACTGAGTTGTTAAGGCAGGTTTGAATTGCACCACACCAAAAATCGTGTCCTCACGGTAGGCAGAAAATCTCGGTCAATTTTTATCAGAAATCAAAACCAAAGTTTTTCTGTTAGTGTATGTGTCTAGCTTGTCTTTGAACGAAGGATTTTTTCATTAAAATTTAATTTTTATAGCGTTTTTATAAAAGTGTTATTTTGGCATAAATTTTGGCCACATTTTGGCTTATAAAATGCGTTGTAATTGAACAAAATTAAAATCCTTCGTTCAACGACAACAAAACATGTCTAAAAGAAGTGTGCAAAATTTGAAGTTGATCGGTGCAATAGTCGCTGAGAAATCTTGACTACCGACTTCAAAAAGTGGTTTTGAGAAAACGCGTTTAAAAAAACGCGTGCCGGTTATGACACGTTCGACGCGCTGGGCTTTAAATTTCTCTCATTTCTACAGTTTTGCTCGGATCGACTTGAAATTTTCAGAGAATATTCCTAATGAGTTGTACAATCGAATAAAAAAATAAAAAAAAAAACGATTTTTTCAAGTTGCCAGACCCTCGTAACCCCTTAAACAAAAAAATCGACAGACAGACAAACAGACAAACAACAGGACAAACGTTTTCATTTTGGAAAGGCCGTTAAAATCTTGTTTATTGAATATCTTTTGAACGGAGTATCGGATCAGGATGATCGAGGTGTCATTCGACGCGTGTTTAAAGCCTGATCACAACAACATTAAAAATTTGGGGATTTTTGCTCCACCGGCCCCCATAGCTCCAATTTTCAAAATTTTCAATTTTGCACTTTCACGCACATTTCTCCTAAACTAATCCGTTTTTGAAAAATCTTAGTATGCAGTTTCAAAGCAGATTTTCAATTCTACGGCTGTATATAGTAGTCTCCTTGCGCACCACAGTCTCGGTGCTCATCGTCACTACGTGGACTGCCGTCCACAGTGATTGCACATTTTATGTTACAAGAAAACCAGGGCTTCTCACTAAGTTTAGAGAACTTCGTTTTTAATGAAACACACGTATTGTATAAGTTTAATATGTTGCTCTGGAGAACTTTTGTCCGCTGTAGTTAAATTATACATTGAGTCATATCTATTAAATTAGTCAGATAAAAAATTCATGTCAATATTTCTAAAATCACGATATGTAAATATTATGGCCTTCTTGACAAGATAGATATCGTAAGATGCAAAAATTAAGTCATGTTTGGAGAAGCAAGGGACAACCATTTAGCCATAATGGAGAATTTTGCTGTAGTTAGGCTGAAAAGACACATTAAATTTCTAGCAGCAATTTATTGTGCGACGAACACGGCGAACTCAAAGCAAACTTATAGAAAATAAACTTTATTCTTCTATAATGCTTTATTTTGGCTAAGATGTTTCGTTTTTTCGAGGATTTTTAATACAAACAGTAACACTGTTGTCATGTCAAATAAAAATTGGTTTCTATCCAAACGGAAAACTAAAATACTAAAATAAATAAAGATTACAAGAAAAACCAGATAGAAAGCTATTTTCGGTAAACCGAAATATGTATACCCTTGCAGTCTGCAATTGGATTATTGAAAATCGATTCATTTTGGTTACAGTTGAAAAAATATCTTAGTTTTTAAACATTTAACATCTTACATATAGAATTTTACATTGTACATGTAGAATTTTACATTTTACATTTGCGTAGAAACCGACAGACGGACATACAGACAGACGGACATGGCTAGATCGACTCGGCTGGTGATGCTGATCAAGAATATATATACTTTATGGTGTCGGAAACGCCTTCTTCACTGCGTTATATATCATGACAAAATTATAATACCCTCTGCAAGGGTATAAAAAATATATATATATATTGTTTAATCCGCTGCCTATTGGGAGGCAACCAAGAGTGATATTTGCCCTTGTGCAAATGTCAGTGTGGTTATTGTTGTTGTTTCGCCTTGCCCCTGTGCAGATGGCGAAGCGCGATCCAAAAATAAACAACGGACGCAATAATGATGCTTACTTCACGAAGTTCTGTGTGAGACTTTATTCTTATTTCGGCTGTGCATGTGGTTCGGTTACACATTACAAGAAAGCTTATGATTTACCGTTTTCAATGTGGATCATAATATTTACTTTACAATGAGGGTGACAGTTTAGCACACAATATCAACTAAAATAAAGAGACAAGCGTGAACATACTCCGCCCGTTGGAAGGACGGTCGTTCTTCCAAGATTCAGGGGAAATAGGCAGGGGTGCGACTTTTCGAATTCGACGAAGAATGACTCCCTTTTCCGTCTTAATATCGACGAATCTGACTCTTCCGTCAGCTCCAGAGCAAGTGTTGGTAACGCGCCCCAGGGGCCATTGCTGAGGTGGAGCGTTGTCGTCATGGATCATGACCAGCTGCCAAGGAACTATGTTAGCCTTTGGAGAAGTCTACTTGCTGCGGGCCTGCATGGTGTGAAGGTAATCTCGTCGCCAAAGCTCCCAGAATTGATGCTTGATGTGGGTGACACGTTGCCAACGTGTCAGGTGCGATAGGTTGCATTCCTCTAAACTTGGCTCTGGAAGTGCCAATAAAAACGTTCTGACTAAAAAATGCGATGGAGTGAGGCCTTCTCAATCTTTGGGATCCTTTGACAGAGGCGCAAGGGGTCGTGAATTGACAACCGCTTCAGCCTCAAGTGCGACAGTTTGGAGTTCCTCGTACGTCAGATGCGACTGTCCAGTGTTTTTGATCAATAAAGGCTTCTTGGATTTTACCGCGGCCTCCCACAGGCCGCCAAACTGTGGTGCGCGGGGTGGAATGAAGCTAAATTCTACGCCATTGGATGCGGCGAACATTTGTTGATCTGATCTGGTCCAGCAAACGAGGCTTGTAGTGGTAGCAGTAGACACAGTTGCGCACCACTTTGCTAACCAGTCGACGAGAATTAATAATCCATACTTGGAGGCGTAAGAGTCCGATTAGAGCTTTAGGCCCTGCGTGCATGTTAGTTTAATGAAGAAATTTGACGAATTTATATATGAATGTGTGATCTTTTGGCAGTAAAAGCGGGTACTTGGCTTCTACAGGTATTTGCGCATTTTCTAGACAGCCAAATCTAGTATAGCATTTTGGTATCAGCAAATTGCAATGTCAGCAGAAAAACGTGAGCGTATGGTCGTCGAGACTGAGAATTGAAGTTTTGCTCTAACATCTCCTATACCAGAAACTTCAAAATGTTGACGTTTTCGCTTAAGTTGTAATTTGGTGGCCAAAGAATCGGTGATAAAATTAATTTCCAATCCAGAATCAAGCAAGGCTCTTGCCGGGTGGAACAATCCGTATTTATCCTGGATGAGAACTAGAACGGTATAAGTGCTCGATACGACTGGCGAGAAAGATATGCAACTACCTGTGTAGAGCTACAAGGTTGCTCGTTCGTTTATTCAAAATTTGATTGAGAATTTTCCTGAGTTTGCGATGCAACGAAGAATGGTGCAACCCGCGACAAGTCCAAGGCAATGAACGAAGGGCACGATCCTAGATTGTGATCTGAAGAATTGCATTTTATATAACTGCCCCTAGCCGCTAGGAAGGCTTTCTTGCGGGGTGACTTAGTTTTTCCGAACGCTTTTTATAAGGCTTAAACTCCTGACCTGGCTTTGCGCTACATTCTAGGAACTGACAATGCCTACTTAATATGCTGTAAAAGTTATCCCAAGTTGGAAACTGCTCATAGTTTTGACCTTGATCATAAGCATTGAACCTGAATCGATCTTTCGCAAAACGAACTGAATAAAATCGCTTCAAAGGCATTTTTTTGACCTTAATCATAAGCATTGAACCTGAATCGATCTTTCGCAGAACGAGCTGAATAAAATCGCTTCAAAGGCATTTTTTTCAGTGTCAAGAGAGAGAAGGGAACCACGCAACGCTGCAACTGTATCTAAAATTTCACGACGAAGAGACCGATTTTTTCATATGAGAAATGCCGAAAAGGCTAGTATTTTCCGTCGAATTTTGAGAGTTTGAGAGAAGGTAATCGATTACTGAGTCCTCAGGGCCATTACGCTTGTTACAAAGACGATTTAAAAGCGTACATTTTGTTGCTATAAATTCTGCCTCAAACTGATCGCGAGAATCTTCCTCTGAATCTAGTTCCTCGATCCTAGTTCCTAGTTCTTCGATCCTGCGATTCCAAAAGGGCCAAGTGACACTCTGCCGATGCAGCATCCATGTGTTTGCAACTGCTCGATCCGCTGTTCGTTGCATGTTTCGTTCGCGCAGAGTTATTTTGCGCCCAAGTGCAGCTAGCTGGTCTTCTACAGGTGGTTTGGTCATGTTTGCAAAGTGATCAAAGATCCGCCAAATTTTTTGAAGCCTCTGCAACAGATTTAGAGTAACTGCAAAGCTTTTGAATGTAAAGCTGGAATGCAGCAAGCCCGCGTGTTCTGAGGACAGCAGTCCTGTCACGGTCGCCAATGTTTAATCCGCTGCCTATTGGGAGGCAGCCAAGAGTGATATTTGCCCTTTTGCACATGTCAGTGTGGTTATTGTTGTTGTTGTTGGGAGCAGCGCTGCCACTAGCGTCAATAACTGTGGGGCGAACTCAAGTTGCTGCCGTCTTTCTCGCACTCATTAGGAATCCCATAATGTGACAATAGTCGAGTCGAGTTGACTAGGCGTAAGCTTAGGGATTCCGTATTGTCAGTAAGATGCTTTTCATTAAGAACATTGCTATTAAAGTCCCCCATAATTGCGATGTCTGTATAGGAAAGCGACAATGCTGAAATTTTTATATTACATTATTATATGCAGCTGCGCGATTAGGACGATAAACACAACCAAAAAGTTAATTTCCACAAAAATAAACTCAGTTGCACTAACGTCGTCGTGTATACATATAAGCTTGGAGTTCAGTTTCTTATTTATAAATATTGCACATCCTCCTCCATGGCCCTTGCGATCCGCGCGAAATACACTAAAACCTTCACACAACATTAATAAAAGCAGCCAATTAAGCACCCACAATTGCTGCGGCGGCCAACTTGAGGATAGATAAGTGATTTAGCATGAAGGTGCTTTAAAGTACTATATTTAACTCTTTTTGTTTCTACTAAATACACCGTCATTGGTATTAGAGGTGAAAGGATTTCGTAACCTAGAATTCTTATCATTGCTTTACTATTTGCCACTGGATCAATCAAAGTCTCAAGCATTTACAATTTGTACACCTAAATTGAAGGACGCACATAAAAAAATAAAAAAAGCTCTATGAGAATTCTGGCCACGGCTTCTCTCATGCTTGAGCTAATGAGCTCTGCCTGCTCGGAAAACCGTTGATTTATAAAATTCACCAGCAATGGGGAGAAGGCATCCGAAGTGCGACCAGTCGACCCGCTTCGCGTGCGTGTTGGCTGCGTGGACCTTTTAATTTCTTTTTCTCTTCTTTATCACTTACTGTTTATTTGGGGGTTTTCTGATTCTCGTTCGCTTTGCTTGTGGTTAGCTTTGAGAGTATACGAGCGCGATTGGCTCGACTTCAAACGAGCGACAATAGGTCAGGTGTAGATTTGTTTATTTGTTTATTATTTTTCTGCGCAGCTTGACGTAATTTTTGTATCAGCGATACTTTTGAATTGATTATAGCGCGAAAATAATAGTTTAATATTTTGTTTATTTTTTATTTATTTTTTTAATATCCTAGTGCGACAAGGGTAAACTTATATTTATTGCACTAGTCAAAATCGACACACATACATGAAACGAGTTTGTTTTAAAAATATTTCTTAATCTAACAATTTATTTATAAATATTTTACTGACATTTTGATTTTGTTTAACTTATTTCTATATTATTTTCATATATTTTTTTTTTTGTGTTTATTTTGTTTTGTTTTTATTGTTTTTGTATTTTTGTTTTATACTTTATTTTTGTTACTCTATTTTAAATATTCTTTAATTTTAATTTTAAACTGAGTTGCGCACCTAATAGTCTCTAAGTTATGTGGGAGGTTGTTCCAGAGGCGGATAGCATTGGTAAAGAATTGTCTGCTTGAAATTAGAGATTTATACCTTGGGCATATGAAATTATTAGTCCTTGTGGATTTTGCAGAGCTGAGCTTATTGTAGAGATACGGTGGTTGCCGAGTTGTCACAATATTATGGAAATACATAAGAGTCCTATAATGTATCCACGAGGTCAAGTTTAAGTCAAGTAGTTTACTGGTTAAGTGGGATACATGTTCAAGTCGATTTAGTTTAAGCACATATCTAACTATAGAATTTAAAGCTACTGTCAACTTTAGCATATCTCTAGTGTCGCAGTAACCAAAGACCCATAAAAAAGAGTGGGAATTAGAATTAATTTGATATAAGCATCCTGATTTGCTGTGGTAAAATGTCTTTTGATGTAGAGAGCTGACGCAACAAGCCATATGTTCGTCCAGTTGCTTTGGAAATATCTTTACTCCAGCTCATGTATTATTGAAAGTAATACCAAGATTTGTTGCCGACTCCTCATATTTTATAGGCTTGTTACTAATCGCAAGGCTTTCCAAACATCTGGTTTCTATTGGTTTTTACTAATTACTATGCATTTTGATTTTGAAGGATTTATGCTTAAGCCATTATCCTTTGCCCAGTTGTCAAGATAAAGGACATCATTACTTTTACTTACACAAACATTTAATTGATTAACCGGACTACTAACATAAACCTGAACATCGTCTGCTTATAAGTGTACTTTTCAACCGGACAAGACACTAGGCAAATCATTAACAAATCATAACATAATACAGATCCCTGAGGAACTTTCTTACTTAATTCGCTGAAGCTTGAAATACAATTTCCAGAAACTACTGCTTGCTGCCTGCCAGCAAGATACGACGAGATGAAACCAACAGCACTATTTGTAAAATTGTAAAGATTTTTTAGTTTAGTACTATGGTGCTCAGGTTCACTGAGTAAAATTCTTTGCTGTCGTCAAGGAGAGTTAGGAACAGTGTTGCCAGAGTCGCTTTTTTCCCGTCAAATCTGGCTTTTCTTAAAGACCATTTGCTAGAAATATTTAGAAACAGCGGGCAGCGCGAATTCTGGCTTTTTATCTTTGTTAAAAGCTTTTTTCCGATTTTTTTTCTGAATGCCCGCATAACAAAACGTATGCTCAAAAAATGATACAATTATTACTGATTTTGTCGATACTAGGACTTAAGACAGCGTTAGAAGGGATCGTTACATCGTTACTTTTAAGATTACTTTATCCTCTTATTTTTAAGTAAAATATCTAATTTCTGACTTTGGTCGGTTTGTGACGAATTCTTATAAAATACGTATACATGAATTTATTACGTATACGTAAAAAATGTATGAAAATCAGGAAGAAGCTGCAAATATTGATGAAATGATATACATATTATTAATAATTACAATAATAACAAAGCTACGACTAATTTCTTCTTCTAGGTTAATTAGAAGCAAGAAATAAACTTGTTGGAAAACTGGCTTTTTTAATAGCTTTTTTCAAAATGAATTTGGCTTTTTTTGATCGTTCTTCCCGTCAAATACAGCTTTTTTTTTCAAGGAAAAGTTGGCAACACTGGTTGTGCTTTCTCTTACACTGTCTCTTTTTCCATTATGCTTTCTCTTTGTTTAAATGTGGCTGCGCCCACTGCAACTTGCTGGTCACGACAGCTGATCGCACAGTCAGCTGATCGCCACATATGTGGAAATCCACCCGCGGTGAACTCCGCGGCAAGGGCACGGATTCTGGAGGCCCTAACTACCATTCCTCATAGTACCAAGGCACCGGTGGACCACTTGGCCCCCAGAACCTGCGACAAGTGATATACAAGATATGAGCGCCTTTCAGAGAGGCTCAAAACTGAAGTGGACCCCCCAGTCGGACTTTGGTTCATGTGCTGAACGAATTCAGGATAGAATTCTGTGTGGAACGGGGAGTATATTAGGCATGCTCTCCAGTTCAGCAAAGCGGTAAGCGGGAGATTCAGGTACCTGAATCGTTCGCTGCTCTGCTCCACATAGAATTCTATGCTCTTTGCTCAGGAGGGATTTTTCTTTTGGGGCATTTTTGTTTTTAAGGCGTGCGTTGATAAAACAGCACTAAGTTCTCTGCATTTAACTTGTAATTACATAAATTTCTATAGTTTAAAATATAAATATCATCTCTGCTCTTTCTAAGGCTCCTTGAAACTATTACCTAACTACATTTACACATAAATAAATAAAACTATAAAATAAAAACAGTTAAAAATGTTGTAAAAACTAAAAAAATTGTGTTTGGGATGGAAATCGTTGAAAAATTGTATTTATATTTTCAAAACGATCAATTTGCGTTGTTTTATAACTATTTAATGTTGATATAGTAGAAAACGCGTGAAAAGTTTGGTCCCACGTATATTGCAGTCGCGATTATGCAAATTTACCAAAACAAAATAGGGTCATACTATTGTCTTCTGCGTATTGTGAAAAGTGTTTCTAACCAAAAGGTATGTAATAAACTGAAATTATTATAATATTATGTGTTGTATATTAACTATAACTTAACTACTATATGCCTTACATACTAACAAACACTAATATTAATTATATATCTCCAATCAACACTTTTATGGTTTCTTCGTTGTTTTGCATCCTTTTGTGTATGCATGTATCTATGTCCGTGGGTGTCTCACATATGTAAATGTATTTTATATGTATATTATTTGTTTAAATATTTATTAATTATGTTTATTGAATTCTAAGCTACGGACCGCAAATTCCAAATCTACCAGGAGCTTTGTTGCCAAGGCGGCGAGCAGCCTAAGTGTAAGTAAAACATTATTCACAACATATTGTCTCTTTATTTAATATATTTTTTGAAAATTTTTAGCGCAACTTGCTGAATTAAAAAATTAAAGGAATCCCAATTTGCGGCGATGTCTATGAAAGCGAGAGTAGTGTAATTTCCGCGATTACGTTAAAACAGTTTGCGACGCCTTAATTTTATATCGAATGTTCCTTATATCTTATAATAATATTATAAACATTAAAAAATAAAAAATTAATTAAAAATAATTTCAGAATGTTTTATTTCGCAAGGGCATATTAAATTCTGTATACCCAGTCTACGAGATTTTCATGCTCTCTGGGGAGCAGGAAATTCATATAGGGAATTTCCCTACTGAGCGGTGAGCAAGAAATTCCACAGGAGCAGAGCAGCGACGGTGAGAGTACACGAATTTCACCGGCCACGCGTGAATAAAAGCGAATGAGAACTTTACATGAACGGGGAGTACCTACCCCCTGAGCGATTCCACAAGAAAGTAGTACCTTTTTACAGATCAAAAGTCCCACTGGGCCCTCCCGGCGGCAGCTCTTCAGCGCACCCCCCCGCACCAGAAGCAGCACAGGACCACTGTGGGCCCGAGAGAGGAGCGGATACTGCCACCCCCAAAAGGGGCAGGGATTCCCCTAGCCCCACTGGGCCAGCTTATCCACCCAAAAAGGTCAAGGCGCCCCAGCCTCTGATCTTGGAGATGGGGGCGATCCTGGACGACCTAGTCGCCAAAGCGACTGAGCAGAGAGTCCGCACTAGGGCCAATCAGGACATGATGAACGCCCCTTGCGAGGCTTAGGGAACTGCAGTTGGAGTTGCTGCAGCAGAACTCGCGGAAGGCGGCGTCCCCACTAATGACCTCGGACCAAGGATGCCAGTCGTCCCTGAGCCAAAGCGCGCAGGTGTTTGCCGAGGAATCAGCCCAGACTTAACCGGCCCTTGGCAGGCCTGTTATCCCCAGCTACGGTGCTGTCGCGGGAACGAGCGGCACAAAAGAGAGAAGCAATAGCCAGAGGAACCAGCGGCAGAGAACAGGAGGCTCTGCTCGTCATCCACGACCTGGACGAGCTAGTGACCAGAGAGGAGTTGGCGGACGCGCTCGTCGAGCACGCGCAGCTACCCACCGGAACTGTGACGGCCAAAGGCGTCAGAGTCTCAACGAACTGGGGCAAGGTAGCGACAGTGTCCGTACCGACCAGCTTGGTAGGCCTACTCAACAAGCTGGGTAAAGTTAAAGTTGGGTGGACACGGTGCCGCACTAGAGAAGTGGAGTCGCGTCCTATGTGCTTTAGGTACTTAGAAGTCGGTCACATCGCCAGCAAGTGTGCCAGTACCACGGACAGAAGCAAATACTGCTTCAGATGTGGGGCGGAAGGGCACAAAATTGCAGCGTGCATCAACCCAGCGAGGTGCTACAGATGCGTGGAGTTGAAGAAACAGGATGGCTGCCCTCTGGACTTGTGGCAGCGCAGCAAGCCGGATGTGCGACATTCTGTCAGCAGAAGGCTTTGTTCGCGCAAAGATAGGGGCGTGGTGGGTCTACAGCGTCTACCTTGCTCCCAGCCTGTCGCTCATCGAATTTAGCGATAGAGTGGATCAGCTCGTGGCGGACGCCAGAGAAAGGTTCCCGTCGTTAATCGTCGGGGACTTCTACGCCTGGGCCGAGGTCTGATGAACCTCTCGCACCAATGCTAGGGGTAACGTCGTCCGCGAGGCTTTTTCCCAATTGGATACCGCCCTCCTGAACACAGGTCACCAGCAGACTTTCAGTCGAACGGGAATAGGCTCGATGGTGGATCTCACATTTGTGAGCAGCTCTAAAGCCAGGAGGTGCACATGGGAGCTCAGTGAGGGATACACAGCTAGCGACCATTTTGCGATATTCACCACGATCGATGAGCAGGAGGCGTTCCCCGTCCCTCATCCCGCACTAACTCGTAAGAGTTACAAGGTGGAATCGCTCAACATCGAGGCCTTCGCGGAGTGCATTGCTAGTTTGGAGTGCACTGGCAACGCTCAACTTCAAGCAGCTTGTGACAGCTGCATGATAAGCAGGAGAGAACACTCTCGTCACCGCGAACCAGTATACTGGTGGACGCAGACGATTGCTAAGGGACTGTTCCAAGGCAAGGCGCCGTTACCAACGCTCTCGCGGAACCTCCGTTCACCTGGAGAGGCGCTCCGAGTATCAGACCCGCCGACGAGCCCTCACGGCGGCTATTAGAGGGGAAGCGCATACAAGATTGTGGTGAAAAAGCTGAATAGCTCCAGGCAGTTAGCTCCACTAACCCGGGAGAGTCTTGTACGAATCGTCGAGCACCTGTTCCCCAAGGATATCAATCCCACTGGTGGGATTGTGTGGCGGCAGCAAGTAGGGTCAACGCTTCCAAGGCTCCCGGCCCGGACAACATACCGAATCGCGCCCTCAAGCTGGCCCTCTCCCTCCGGCCAGAGTTATTTGTGGATGTCTTCGACGGTTGCCTTAGGGCGGGCATCTTCCCAGCGAGCTGGAAGATCCAAAGACTGGTGCTCTTACCGAAGCCGGGAAAACCGCCTCGCCTTCGGCCTATATGCCTCATAGACGGAGCTGGAAAAGTGCTGGAGCACCTGATCGGCTCCAGGATCCAGAAGGCTATAGTGGCGGCTGGCGACCTCTCTGATGCTCAGTTCGGCTTCAGAAAGGCGAAGTCAACCATTGATGCCATAACCAAGGTGGTAGACATCGCCAGGGCTGCTATCGCAGGCCGACGCTGGAAAGGAGGGACAAAGGAATACTACCTCATTGCGACGTTGGACATACGCAATGCATTCAATACGGCAAGATGGTGCAGCATTATGGAGGCTTTGACCAACTTCGAGGTCCAGATCGTCCAGAGCGATCAAGTACCTCGGGGTGATGCTAGACACGAGGCTTTCGTTCCTATGCCGCGCCGGTAATGCAGCACGCCATGTTGACGCAGTCGTACAGCCGCTCATTGAACTCCACCCACAGACTGGCTGCCCTTCGTATCTGCAGCGCATTCAGGACTGTTTCGGATCAGGCTGCGTTAGTCCTGGCAGGGACGCCACCGCTCGATCTCCTTGCCTCCGAGCAGGCTTCTGTATACGAGCAAGCTTTCCTCTGCGGTAATCGTTTTTCCTTGCGTTGGTATTTAAATACCGTTTCTCTCCTGGTCACACTACTACCGATCTCATCTAGTATTTTCCAGTGCACGGAGTTGCTCAACACTGAAAAATACCAGATGCTCGTGTGCCCAGTTCGCGGAAGATCGCTTTCGATACCTTTTTTTCCGATCTTCGCCTTTACCAACCACCAATTTTCTCACTGGTGGTCGCCATGCTGAAATCTTTGCGTAAGTGTTCTTTTTCCTTCAACTTTCCTCCAATCCCTGGTGCTAATCTGCCTCTCTTTTTCTAGGCTTACTCCACTGCATGCCCCTGACCTCTGGGCTGGCCGCCCCTGGACCCCTGCCACCCCGATCTTCTCAGCTCGCCTCGTCGCCGTGCATCTGCAGCCCCGCGCCTGTCTGTGGCCCGCGAACCCTCTCTCGGTCGTTGACATGGCTGCCGGAAAACATACTATTGGGTTTTATTTTATTTTTCATTGGATCATTACTCGTGCCACTCCGTCGGTCACCGCGGTACCGCCGGTCTCCCGCGACGATCAGCTTCGACCACCGCTCCTTGCGGACCCGCCGCTGCTGCCGATGCGCCTCGGCGGCCACGCCCTCTGGTCACTCGGCCTCTGGGACGGGTGTCCATCGCTCCTTCTCGGGCCAGGAGAGCTGCCGCCCTAGCGCTGGCTTCTCCCGCCTCCGGGCATGAGGCCTGCCGCTGCAGGGCCTTCCGTCCGGGGTCCGTGACCGGCGCGGGCCAGAACCACGGCCCCTTCCGAGGGCCGGGGCATATCCAGCTGTTCCCACTCCGGGGGCAGCTCGATCCAACCCCCTTTTGGGGCCACCTCGTAGGGATGCGACACCGGCCACATCCAGGTCACTGCTTGCTGGTGGCACCGCTGGCCATTTTCCGCCACCACCGTGCGCCTTGTCTGCGGGGTGCCATACAGCCTCGATGTCCGCTGCGGAGATGGTGGCGGCGGCGGTGGGGTTGCCGTGGGCGGCGGCGTTGGCGGTAGCGGTGGTGATGCCGGATTCGGTGGCGACAGCGGTGGCGTTGCCGGAGTCGGCGGCGGTTGCGTCGACAGAATCGGTGGCGGCGGCAGTGGTGTTGCCGGAGTCGGCGGCGGTGGCGTCGACGGAATCGGTGGCGGCGGCGGTGTCGATGCCGGAGTCGGTGGCGGCAGCGGTGGTCCTGTCGGCAGCACTGCCTGTACAGCAGCCGTCGGATTGGCCCACAGCCGGGCCTCCTCATCCTCGGCCTCCTCTAGCCGCCTCTCCTACACCTCGAGCGCCGCCTGGTGCACGAGGTAAGCGTTGGTCTGCATCCTCCACTCCTCATCCGGGCCTGCGTCCTCTTCCTCGGACACCTCCGGGGTGTCGTCCGACCCCTCGCTCTCCTCTTGTGGTCTCGGAGACGCTTCGCCCAGCCCACCGATCGCTGCCTCGTCGTCGGACGAACTCAATTCGACGACCTCGTCCTGGTCGACTCCGGATGCCCACTCCTCGTCGGGCAGCTCCGCGGCCGACATCTCGTCATAGCTGCTGGCCGCGGGTGAGGGAGACGGCGACACCAGCGGGGACGCCAACAGCTGGAGAGCGGGATCGGAATCCCTGCGTCTGCATTGCGCCGCTGGCTGTTGCAGATGCCGTCCGGCCCTCTTCGCCAGCGCGGCCAACTCGTGAGTGCGACTTACTCCAACCATGTTTCGTTTTTGAAAGACCGCCTCTCCTGTATTTCTCTTAGACGAAACCTCGGTTCTCGTCGATGTCCGCGCGCAGTAACGGTACCCTTCCGGTACGGGATCCTTCCACGGTTTCTCTCTTCGTTACTGCTCGGTGCCGTGTGCTTGTGTGTGTGTGTGCTTTCGGTGGCCATCTTCCTTTCTCCTCGTTCCCTTCTTTCACCTTAACGGGATCTTGCTCGCCGCCTCGGCCGTTATTAGTGTGCTTGTGAGTGCCGTGATGCAGGGCCGTCCCGCCTCGGGCTGGCTGCCTCCACAGTGGTGTTGTTGTTGTTGCTGATCAAGGGAGTCCTGCCTGGTCAGCGTGCCGGCGGTCGACTCCATCACAGCAGCCACCATAACAGCTATCGCGTCCATGGCTACCCTAATAGCAGCTGCGTCTGTGGCTGTCGCAACAGCGGCTGCGTCCGTCGCCCTGCTCCTGACTCGTCCCGTTTGACGCATCCTTTTCTCCAGTCGCCGGTGCCCCCGGCTAGGGAGCGACAACACCAGTGGGACGTGGGAGGGCAGGCCCTGCAGCGCTGCGCCCCCTCTCGCCTCTGGCTGTTGCTTATGCTGCCCTTCCTGGGCCGTGCTGTGCTCGTTCGGCTACGGTACTCTGTATCGTCTCCTCCCTTTCTTCGGATGCACCAGGCTGCCTCCATTGTGAGTCCTCTGCGTGGACGGGATCTCCGCTTCCGAGTTTCTGGCAAGGTGCACTCGCAGGAAACTGTTTTCCTTTTTTTTCTGTGGCTTTTGTTTGATTCCTTTTATTTGCCAGCTCTCATCATTTATACTAGAGTCCTCTGCCTGGCGATAGCATCCGCTTTGTTCCGCTCACGCACTCTTCTGGATCTTCGTAGTGGTGTGCGTCTGGTGCTGACGATGGAATCCTTCGCCCTGGCGGTGCCATTCTGACCTTCTCCGTCGCTTCTGTCGTTGGAGTCCTCTGCCACTGCGGTAACATCCTCATCGTTGTCCTCGCGCGCCCCGCTGATTCCTCGCTGTGGCGCGTTGTTGAATCGAGTGTCGGAGTCTTCTGCCCTGGCCGTAACATACTCGATCCCTTCTTCTACATTCTGTGGCTTTAACTGACTTATATGTACCAGCTTTTCCTTCTTAGTGACTTCGTGCTGTACGACGCAGATGACTGACGACTGGAAATTCGTCACTTTGAATGGTCCGTCGTATTTTGGTGCTAATTTCGCTGCGAATCCTTCCACGGCCTTCGACAAGTGGGGCTCTTTTACCCACACCGTGTCTCCAACTCTCGGATTCCAAGGCCTCCTTCTCAGGTTTTAGTACCTGACCTGGTCCTGCGCCGCCTTCTCCAAGTCCCTTCGGACAACCTCAAAGATTTCCTTCAACTTTTGAGAATTTTCATCGGGCGTCTCCATTGTCGTCCCGTACCCAGTGTCTCCTTGTCGAACAACGCCCTTCGCAGCCTGGGTTCGCGTCCTTGTGTCAGGAACGCCGGTGAGTACCCGGTGGAGTCCGATATGCTCGTATTAACGGCTAGCATTATCTCTGGCCACTTTTCGTCCCAGCACCTCTGGTCGTCTCCGGCAAATTGGGCAATCATTGTTTTGACCGTTCGGATCGCTCTCTCGGTTGGATTCTTTTGTGGAGTGTATGGGGCCGTATACTGATTGCGAATTTCCTTGAGAAATTTATTGAACGCCTTGCTCGCAAATTGTACACCGTTGTCCGTTATCACTACTTCTGGTGATTCGAATCTCGATATTATTCGTTCTCGGAATGCCTATCGCAGCGATTCTGCCGTTGCTGCCCTCATGGGGACCAGCTCTGTTCATTTGGAGAACCTGTCGATCAGCACTAGCAGCATCTGGTTCCCGTGCTTTGATCTCGGCAGCGGTCCCACAAAATCGGCGAACACTGTAGCCCAGGGTTCTTCTGGTACTTGCGTGAGCATTTGTCCTGCTGCCTGCAGCTTGTTCGGCTTGTACTTCAGGCATATTTCGCATTTCCTGACATACGATCTCGTGTCCCGCTGCATTCCTGGTCAGTAATATCTTGCCGCTATACTTGCTATCGTTTTTCTCTTTCCCACATGTCCAGCCGCTGGCGAGTCGTAGTTTTCTTGTAGCACGCTCTCCCTTAGTCCTTGGTGCACGCACAATTCCCACGCGACGACGTCTTCGCTGTACAATGTTGATCCCTCCAGCATATAGTCGGGAAACTTCTGTGGGTTCCTCTTGATTTTCTCCAGCATTTCCTCGATCCATGGGCACGACTCGTTCGACGATACGGTCGTCTCCTTCACTTGGCGAATCGCTATTTGGCCTGAAAGGCTTTCTATGCTATTTAACCATTTTAAAGCCATGTGGTCTGTGATTACTTTAAAATGGTACCCCTCCAGGTATGGTCGCAGCTTGCGTCCGGCCCTCACTATCGCCAAACACTCCTTCTCCGTGGTCGAATAGTTCATTCAGCGTTCTACTGGAGTAGGATATCACCTTTTCTCCTTCCTTCGTGTTCTGCGTGTGAATTGCTTCTATCCCGTAGTCGCTAGCATCCGTCTGTAGCACGAACATTTCGCCAAAATCTGGACATGCCAGGATTGGGTCTGCTACCAGCTTCGCTTTTACTTCTTCGAACGCGTCTTGGTGTTTTTGGGACCATTCCCATTTCGTGCCCCTGCGCAGCAGTTCGTTTAATGGCATCACGATTTTTGCGAAGTCTGGGACGAATCTCCTGTACCACGACTCCACCCCCAGGTATTGCCTGAGTTCTCTCACGGTTGATGGTGGTTTTAGCTCTGCTACCTTGCTGCTACCTTGTCCGGGTCCGTGCCAATTCTTTGTTTTGTTATTCTGTGTCCCAGATATAGCAGTTCCATTTGGAAAAACTGTCGAAAGACAGTTCCTTCAGGTTCCTTATGTGTTCCTCCTTCGTCCTTCCGATCACTACTATATCATCTTGATATGCAAATGAGTGTGGCGACATTTCGGGCCATATTACTTTGTCTAGTGCTCGTTGGAATGTGGCAGTCGCCGAGTGCAGGCTAAATGGCATCACTTTCCATTGGAACAGACCTCTGCCCGGCACTGTAAACGGTGTAAACTGCCTGCTCCGTTCCTCTGGGGGGATTTGCCAGTATCCATCCGTGAGATCTAGGCTGCTGATGTATCGTGCTTCCCTTAGTTGGTCCAAGATGAAATTTGTCCGTGGCATGGGATATGCGTCCTTTATTGATTTCTGCATTGATCTGCCTAAAATCGCCGCATAATCTCAATTTGCCGGTCTTCTTTCTTACCATTACTATGAGGGAGCTATACGGACTTTTGGAATGCTTCATGCATTCCATTTGCAGTAACTCACCCACCTTGGCATTGATTTCTCCT
Source organism: Drosophila triauraria (assembly GCA_014170255.2). NCBI lineage: Eukaryota > Metazoa > Arthropoda > Insecta > Diptera > Drosophilidae > Drosophila > Drosophila triauraria. Next base: position 4,188,930 of record JABJVT010000008.1, read on the forward strand.
TGAACTTTCGGATTCTTCGGATAGTATCTCTGGTTGATTGGTTAGTCGTCCTTCATTGTAATGCTGTGTACGGCTACGTTTGACGGTCCTTTCATCCGCCTGAATTCTGCCAACTCTGCCTCCAGGAATTACTCCTCCTCTCTTTCGCTGGCTTTCTGAGGCCTTTCGACGACGGCGACGGACAATCTCTCTTCTAGCCATCCATTGTTTTGTCTCCATGCTGGTATCGCCACTTGGTGTCCTGCGCACTTCACTTCTGCACCGATGTTGGTGAGAAAATTCCAACCCAAAACCAGCGCGTCGATTATTCCTGGGAGTACTAGCAATTGGGTTGTCACCGTTTCTGTTCCGAGTCCGATCTGCACCGCTATCTGCTCGTCGATTTGGACTCTGCTTCCGTCTGCCATGTGTACTTGTCGTTTAAGGGGCTCCCTTGTTCCGGCTCTTTGTAGTGTGACCGCCAACGTTTCGCTAATAAAGCTGGCTGTGGCTCCCGTGTCAACCGTTGCTCTGACTTGGACTCCTATCAGCACCGTTGCGGTCAGCTGTGTCTCCTCGGCTGTTAGGTTACCCACTAGTTTTGCGAGGCGGAGCCTGGCGATCCCTGGTGGCCTCTCACAGGCTGGGATCGCTGGGCGTTTCCCAACGGTTGGCAGCAGTCTACCAACCTTCTTCCAATCCTTCCGCATACCCAGCAGAATGTTATCCGCTGGTTCCGGCGTTCTTTCGGCCAGTGGTCTTGCCCTCCGCACCTACGGCAGGCCTGTGCTGGGCTCTGCACCAATTCCCTTTGGGGCACCGCTGGTCTCCGACTGGACTGGGCATTTCCTCCTGCGTGCTCTTCCTCGTCCTGGCATCTTCTGCACACCATACTCTGGTCTGTCCTTTGCGGTTGCTGGGACCTGACCCTGTGGGCAGTGTTTTCCCTTTCGAAGTCTTCCCTTTGCAGGTCGAGTTCCTCGAACTCGTCGGCTAGTGCCATTGCGGCATCGAGGTCTCTGCAGTCGTACGGCCGCATGAATATGCGGAGTGCTGGCGTGCTGTTTTCTAGGATTCTTGCCAGTACCTCCCTTTTCGACATACGCAGTGGTCGCATTAGGGTTTGTATTTCGACCATACAGTCCTTGAACCTCTCGCCGTATCGCTGCTTCCTTTGTCTGACCTGGTCTACCAGCTTCTCCAGGTAACCTCTGGGCAGGAAGAAATTTTGAAAGTCGTACGCAAATTCTCCCCAGCTTTACCATAGCCTGTTGTTCGCGATGAACCATTTTAACGCCTTGCCTTGCAGGAGTTCTGGCATCGCTCTGGAGATCAGGTTCAGGTCGAGGCCGTATGTTGCGACATACCACTCCACTTGTTCTAAGAACTCCAAAGGCATGTCGTTTCCGTCGAATTTAAAATTCCACTCGCGCACTTGTTTTGCTACCTTTGCGTAGTCTGGCTTGCTTAATTTCTCCTTCTGGCGTCCCTCCCTGCTCGATTCCCTGCTTCGGGCTGTGTCCTGCATGCTTGCGCCATCAAGGCTTGCTATTAGGGCTTCTGGGTGTTCTGGCTGTACCTTTATGCTTGGGATTTTGCTGAATTTTTCCTTTAGCTTAGCCAATGTTTTAGCCACCTCTGGGTCTGTTCCGTGTTCTTCTACAAACTCCGCCAAGGTTTTATTCATGGCGTCGACAGAGCCGATGAGCTGGATGCCCAGCAGCTTTGCCACGCCATCGTACTCTTCCTTTTTTATGTACTTTATCCAACTTTTTCCCATTTTGCGTTCTTTGTTATTTTCTCTTTGTTCAGACAATCACGTTTTGGGCGCCAGGTGTTACGAGCTGATTTTCTACGTTTGGCTCGCAACAATTATGTGCGGCTAGCTCAGTCATGATCGTGTGCTTGTCCCGCCAAATTTATATTAAGTGATTGCCCGCCCAGAGAGAACGCTTTGGGTTAATTTAGTACTCAGGTTGTTTATTGTATTTCGATAGGATTCTCGTATCTCAATTTCTCGTTGCTGCGTCCTGATCCTCCAGCGTGCGGCTGCACTCCTTCCTCGCCGATCGTTTGGTTGTCTTGCTGACGAAGCTAGCAGGGTGTATCGCCTGGCCTAAGCCTAGTCACCCCGAACGCCCACTTCGCGACCTCACTGCAAAGCTAGCAGAGTGTATCGCCCAGCCGAAGCCTAGCCACTTCGAACGCCCGCTTCACAGCTTCAAGCACAGAGCTAGCAGGATGTATTGTCCGGTAAAGCCTAGCCACCCTTGTCGCCCGCTCCGCGCCGACGTCTGGGATCTCGTCGACACGGTGTATCGCCCGGCAAAGCCTAGCCACACGCGCAACTCCCACAGTTAGACGCCACTCGACCGTCGCTTTCCTCGGCTGGTCCTCGCCGCAGGACCTCGCTGTTCCTCGAACTGTGGCCGACTTCGACTTCCCGACTTCTGTTTGTCATTCGACATCGCGGCTGCTGCCCTTGGCAGTGTGCATCCCCTGCACACTGCTTTGTGGGGAGTTTAAATTACCACTCCTCACAGTATACAAACTTCGGCTTACTTACTTACTTACTTGTTTTTATATAGTTTTTTTTGGGTATGATGTGTGTCAGGTGATCGCATGTGTTGTGTGTTGTCTAACTACACGTGGTCGACACGAGATATTCCTTGATTGTAGGAAATACCTTTCTGTGGTGCCTCGTGCGATCACTCCCTAATATCATATGGGGGATTAATGGCTTAGGAACTGGTCACATGTTTCTCACGAGTCCTCACGTTACGTAATCAATAACCCTAATTAAATTTGAATATTACCCGATTTTTTATTGATTTGTACTCTCGAAGCCTAAACCATTGCAATTTGACACACGTTTCTCACGAGTCCTTACATCACGTAATCAGTGACCCTAATTAAATTGGAATATTACGCAATTTTTTATTGATTTCTACCCTCCAAACCTAATTAATTGTCTTATTCATTAGGGATCCTTTTTGACAGGTTGACATAATTACCCGGTAGTTTGTTCTGGATGTAAGGTTTTCCTACTACATTCTATTTCAGATCGATCAGTTAAGACTTGTTTCAATTATAGGTCCGGCCACGGGCCAATTAGGCAAATAAAAAAAAAAAAAAAAAACAATTTCTAGTAAATGTCTAACATTATAATACCTCCTTTACAAATTTTCGATTGGCTCTTCCATTTGGCCAAAAATTATGAAAATCCGGTTTATTTTTTGTTTTTTAGGGCTACTCACACACGAAGAAGAATAGACTTACAGTTGTCTTGAGTGGTTGCGATAAACAAAGCAACCATGTGGTTGCGCCTTGAAGCTTAATTCGGTGCTTAACAGCAATAATCAAAAGTTAACAGTGCTATGCAGATACATTTTAAGAGGGACGACGACGGATTTGCTTAACGATAAGTTCATCTGGTGATTATCTTTTCTAGACGGATATTTTCCAGGCAGTTCTTATTGCTTGATATTCTTATCATTTATGGTCATAAGGGTCTTATTAAAGTTGGATAGCATACATTCTTTGATAAATATTAATACTAGGTAGTGGCGGGAAATTCCAAGAAGAAGAGGTTACTGTTTTTGCAAGGGAAAAATATTTCCACAAGAGATATAAATTTATAAATGGTGCTTCGGAGTAGAAAATGAATTCGTAAGAAATCTTAACTTTCCTAACAAATATGAAGAGACATCAAGGAAATTAATTGTATATCTGGCGAATTTATTTAACTAAATAGCATCACTCTTTGAACATAGTTTCCATTTTATTTGTGGCTGTGTTGGGGCCTGCTGCGCACTGTCTAGATTAGGCTAGAGTGTTCGAAAGTCATCAGCGTAGTAGACCCCTTCTGGGCATAAAGCGGACCAACTAAGGATCTTGCGGTCTTGGCGAAAAACACGTCCGGCGTAGTTTGTAGGTAAGTGTGCACGCATCAAGTATTCTTATGGCGTGTTGTTGCCGCTAGTCGCATGCGACTTTAGCTCATTGTAGACCACACCAGCCCCTATAGATCACCACATGGTTTTCTCTGCACTTTTCACATTTCTTTTTGTAAGGGTCTTCCTTGTTATCAGAGCTGTTTGCGGAATTGTGGAAGACTCCGCAAACAACACAGACTGATCGAGGTGTGCACTATTTCCTGGTCAGTGCATACTCTTCGCAATTTCTGCATTGCAATGGGTCGTTCCGTTTATGTGGTTCTTCCACCGTAACTCGGACCAATAGAAATTAAAGGTAAGAGATGGAATGCACTTCATTTTTCTTCAAGGCTATACTGTCTGGCTTCAGCTTGACCTTGAAGAGTGGTTCAGCTTGACCTTTAAGAGTGGTTGGGGCTTTATGTGTTTTGATATTCTTGATAACGTTCCTTGCAGTCGCGATTTTCAAAAAAACCATTTTTTTTTGCATTTTCTTTAAATTTTAATAAGAAAGCCGTGGGCTGTATAACTGTCTATGAAACTTTAAATTCGTTTTTCTCAAAACTATGTTTTTCAAGTTGGTGAACACGATTTCTCAAAAACCGCTGAACCGATTTTGCTCTAATTTTCCCACAAGCTCAACAACTTATTTTTACTGTCCTTGATCGAAGCTTTTTCAAATTAAAATAAAAATTTTAATCAACAATTAAAGATGGTTTTTTTCCACAAAAATAAACTTTTTTTAAAAAGCTGCCATTTTGTCAAAATATATATATATTACATAAAATTCTCATGTCACGCTGTTAATCATTATACTTCTCCGAAATGGCTCGACCGATTTTAAATTATTTGAAATTTTGTGTACATATCCGTTAGGACTGAGAATCGGACATTTATTTTACATTCCCCTAAATCTTAAGAGTGGTACACCAGTAATTTGTATTCCCGGTACCCATAGGGTATTATAAGTAAGGGCCAACCGAGAATGTATGTATAAGGCAGAAGGAGGCATCTCCGACCCCATAAAGTATATATATTCTTCATCAGCATCACCAGCCGAGTCGATTTAGCCATGTCCGTCTGTCCGTCTGTCCGTCCGTCCGTCCGTCCGTGTAAAACAACAGATCTCAGAGACTATAAGAGCTAGAGTTACCAAATTTAGTGACAACATTGGAATCTGTTGCACGCAGATAAAGTCTGTTTTAAAATTTGGCCACGCCCACTTCCGCCCCCGAAAATCATAAAAAACGTTATATTAGCTATAGGCGTGATTTTCGGCTTTAAGTAAATAGATAGACTTAATAAGTAGGCAATCGCGGACGTGTTCTGAAAATTTGAGTTAAATCGGATGATAAACATAGAAGTTATTAAACAATAACGTTTCTGAGTTTACTTATTGATGAGAGAGAAAGAGAGCGCACATCAAGTTCCTAGCAACATTTGTCTTTGTTGGGTGTTTCTCAGCATGTTCCTAGCAACATTTGTCTCTTTCGAGGGTTGCTCAACATGTTTCTAGAAACATTTATCTTTATTTGTCAGCATTCCATGTTCATGTGCTATTCAATGTCACCCACAAGGCTTTTAGTACCGGGTATCTCACAGTCGGTCACACTCGGCTGTAGCTTTCCCACTTGTTTTATTTTATTTTTTCGACAAAATTTTTTGCTTTTATTTTTTTATGGTACAGCATATAGAAATACATACACATTATTTATTCTATCTACAAATTCGCAATAGCGTTTCTAGGTGGCAATCGAATATAATAATTTTATTACTATAAATTGTTATTCAGAGTTAATAATTTCAATTTTCTTTAATGACGATTTGTTTCAATTTGAAATTTGATCTCCTGCCCTCGCCGGTCGATAAATCATCAACTATGACGAACAAAAAATTATTTACGGCCGCATTATGTTTGCAGTTTCGGCAGGACATGAAGGATTCTTTTTCTTAGATGCGCCAGGTGGAACTGATAAAACATTCCTTATTTCGCTACTTCTTGCCGAGATAAGATAAAAAAATAGCATCTCATTGGCCGTTGCATCTTCTGGCATTGCAGCAACTTTATTAGATGGAGGCAGAACAGCTCATTCAGCACTTAAGCTGCCATTGAACATTCAAAATAATCCAGATGCAGTGTGCAACATAAAAACACAATCGTCTACGGGCCATAGTGCAAAAACAATGTAAAATTATTATTTGGGATGAATGCACATAAACATTCGCTTGAGGCTTTGGATAGGACATTGAGGGCTATTAAAAACAATGATAAACTATTTGGAGCAGTGATGTCCAAACGACGGCCTCTTGTGGTTGGTAAAAACTCTGTCGGTTCTCTGCCGCTACACAGACAGTTTTTTTTTAGAGTAGAGGATAGTAATACAGGGGTATGAAAATGGATAAATGTACATAGAAGAGTGACAGGAAGAAAGAAAGAACATGAAGTTATCCGCTCCCGCGGGACTGCCGCAAAGCTATACTTCGCGAGGCGGCTGGCGGTCAGTTTGCCGCTCATCCAGAGCCCTCTGTGCGTCGGTTCTGCTCCCGACGCCTCAGTTCCCATCACTTTGGTAGCCATGGCTACCGCCGCCCAGTTGGATGGACACTCCAGCCTACACTCGATGAGTGTCTCGGCCGTTAGAGTCCGGTTCGTGGCTGCTTCCGCATTGGCTCTTTCATCTCTGGAGAATATGGGGCAAACGAAGAAAGCGTGATCCGCGTCCTCAGACGAATGCGCTGCCACAGTGGTCACAGTAGGGATTCGTCTCATGCTTAAATCTGTGGAGGTACGCCTTGAAACATCCGTGGCCCGTGATGACCTGCGCGGTATAGTATCCACCTGTCCGTGGCGCCTCTGAAGCTAGGGTTCCAGGCCGGGGATGAGCCTGTGCGTCCATCTCCC